>PQWD01007993.1:0-18446 GCA_019425675.1 Leucinodes orbonalis
AGAAATTGCAATAAGGAACCTCTAGTCTAGTCTAGATTAAATTACTTTTTAGGGATAAACAAGCAGCTCCATCGAGATCTGGCTAGATTTTCACAGAATTATTTTGTTGGGATTCATTGTTTCTTTTAACTGCTTTTCACAAAAATTAATACTTATATGTTTCTAGAAACTTACAACAGAAATGTCTCTCTATCGTATGCAGACTAAATCAAAGACAAATTGCTAATTCAAAATCAATGTTTGGTTAACTACTATATTGATAAAATAGTATAATAGGGTTTAACAAACATATTTAAAATGAACCCATTTTAACTAGCATGCAACTCGAGGAATCCAGACACAACAGAATGTGAAGGCAAAAAATTCATACGAGAAAAAATGCTGTAAGTACTGCGCAAGAAATTGAGAAAAATTACTTGAAAAACTCACTATCGAATGACAAAATAAGAACCACAAGAAAGACCAAAACAACAAATTATGTCATAGTTTTGTCACGTTTGTTTTAGGCCACCCGCATTTTCAAATATTCCCAGATTTCCCAGCGTAGTTGAAGAACTTAGATACTCGTATCACGCAGACCCATCTCACGCATAGTGTTCCCTGACCTAGAAATAACGCGTCGTTTATTATATAGTATGAGCCTTAGATCAAAGGATATTAGAATTTCAAGCGGGTAACTTTATTGTTTGTGTCGTCAATCAACTGGATTTAAAACGCAATTAAAATGATCTCAGATATTTGTAATTGTCAAAATTCTAGTTTTATCACCTAGCTAGCTTGATTTGTAAGTAATTAAATACTCTTAGTCCTTTTTAACACCTTGTACACATCCTCACTTCTATTTACATACACATACAGAAAATTTACCATTCGTCCGAACAAATACATAGTTTTATTTCGATATTTAAAGCACGTACGGAAAAGGATTGGAACTCTCTGCCTGGCTTGCGTGTTCCCCGATCGCTACGATCTGGAATCCTTCTCGCACTTATCCATTTTTACTTGCAAATTAGATGAGACATTAAAGTTTTTGCTTATATTATATTTTTGCCAAATAATTGTCAATAGGGCAAAAAAGGAACAATAGGGTAGTTTCCACTATCCACATTAAAAACCGAACCTTATTTTTATAAAATATTTTATATGAAGTTTCATTGATCACTTCTGTTTTATTGCAATATTGATTTTTTTATATACACTGAACCAATAAACATAAGGTCAATTAATGATAGTTAACAATGACGTCACACATCACTAATCTCACACAAAATATATGGAAACGCTCCTTTTTGACACTTTATAAAAAGTACGTCAAGGATTAGTGGTGTCATCTACCGGATTATTTGGACAGTGTAATACTCAGTCCACCAGACTAAGGAAAGAAGCTTAATAGATTTCTCTGAAAAACTTAATCTGGCTCTCACCAGGCATTAACTCCTGTAAGATAAGCTGCATTATAAAGCACGACTCTAACCTCTTTTTTCTATAATGCACTTTACTACTACTACATCTTTAGAATGGTATAACAAAACTTCAAATAAAATAAGATAGACTTTTGCTATAGATTTTCAAATTAACGGCTGCTGTAATAAAGGCCCTATATTTTCAGTTATATTTTGAGTTTGGTATCCAATCTTTATTGTTTCCTTTAGAATAATATCACGATCTGGCAATCATTTGTAAAAGTGTATAAAAAGAAATACGATAATTAAATTAGTGTAATTATTCTATGATAGAATAAAAATTTAGACATGACACAAAGTGAAACATAATATATTTACTGTTTCGACTTATCATTAAAACTAAGCCTAGAGCCCAAAAATCAATATCAGTGTAACATATTTAGTCTTAAAAGTCAAGCAGTCAAAATCAAATCTGAATATATGTATTATTCAATTAAGTTCTTAATTAAATAATTTCTTCCTCTGCCGGTATTTTTATTACCACCGGCCGGTTAGGTTGGCTTCAGTTCAAAATGGTTTAAGCTAAGATACTATTACATACAAAAATTAAGTGAATAGAGGTTATATAATTATCGTCACAATGTTGGCGTTAATGAATGAATCGAAGATATTGTACCTAATAGTCAAACTTTAAGCTACGTTTTTAACGCACTGAACCAAAGTCATATGCAGCTTTCATAATTGGAATTAAACTATTTATTTGGTTAATTGAAATCAAATAATTATCTTTGCTATGTTCAACATCAGAAGTCATTTTGTGGTTCACCACATCAAATACACCGCGTAATTGGGCAAAATAACAAAATTTTTGGCAATCCTAATTTTTCATATAACGTAATGCAACAGGCATTCGGAGTATAAACTTCAGGTCTTTGAATAATGGGATTGCTTATATCCTCTTACATCATGGGTAACCAATGGGGTACATGCCAACTTCATTAGTACTTAGTATTCGTACACCATGTAAAATAGCCGTGAAGAGAAGAAAGGTTTTGCACACCCAACTCCCATATAAACCAGCGCCGCAGCTTAAAAGCTTTAAAGGTGAATGACATAGGTAGGCAACATCTTTTCTAGTATGCATTAGACGTTATGGCTGAAGTGGAGTTATTTATCACATAAGATTAGACTGATTATTTTATAAATAAGCGAGAAACGTAAATATCCTCAAATATACAAAAACCGAGCGTCGGTGGCTCAATGATGTGGACTGTTGCCCTCTTGCCAGGAGGGCCGAGGTTCAAATCCCGCCACGTTCCAAAGTGTTTCCTAATTTCCGAAAAACATATGTACGTTATCCGACGCTGTTACGGTGAAGGAAAACATCGTGAGGAAACCTGCGCACGCCTGCAAAGAGATTCAAAGGTTGTGCGTGAAGTCGTCCAATCCGCACTGGGCCCGCGTGGACGACTAAGGCCTAATCACCCTATACGGGTAGGCTCGTGCCCCTCGGTGGGGACGTTTGATGAGCTGATGATGACTCATTTATACAAAAAACCTGCTTGCATTTTATAATCCGGTATGTTTGTTACAATAGATATTCATTTCTCGAAGCAATAAAAAATATAATAAACGAGTTGTAATCGGATCGGTTCGCTTCCACTTCAGAAATCTAGTTTCAGCAGATAGTACTTCCTCTCAATTACTTAACACCGTTTAGTACAATTCTCTCGTTTCCAGACTACGTAAATATTTGATATTCCGGCAACCATTTGCGAATGAAAAATGAGAGGATCAATTTCTGTTTATTTATGAAACGATTTCATTACAGCTTAAAATAACCCGACTAGATGCACAATCACGAAAAATTTCAATCATAATGTCCGAGCCGCTTGACACATAGGTACGTTTACACATATGATATTTATGACATAAAATATTCACTCAAATATTGACCTTAAGGAGTCGTGAAAAGAGTTCAACTTCAAAAGCACGAGCATACTTCAATGTCTCTATGATATGTAGCAAGCGACGTGATTATGAATGACAATTTTGCTCAACTGACGGATGGGCATAATTTTGCTGAAGACACTTTTCGAGTAAGATTAGTAAGTTTGTTTATCAAAGGATTAAAGGTAAAATTATTTTATCATTTGAATTATTTAACGTTATAATAATAATAAATAACTGCAACTATGTTTCAGGAAAAAGGGACCATAACCATAATCATAGTGAAATTAATGAATACTGAGTTACAGTCAAGCTAGGTGACGTTAATGTCAAAAGCCCTTCAAAGAATTTGTTTTGTATTAACAATACTGTTTTTTGTTTGCGGACTCGTTTCATAATAATAATAATAATCTGTCTTTGAACTGAAATGTTTGGTCACCTGAAGAAGCAGAAAAATCTAGTACGTTCTAATAGAGAGAGATTTGATCGATGATAATCTTGATGTGAATGTCATTCATAAATATTTACTAGATCCCAGAATTGCGTTGCTAGTTTAAGGATTTTTTAGCTAAGAACAATATATTATTCCTTGTTACACGTTCTATGTTGTAAATAAATAAGTGCAATCTCAGTCTGCAATAAACTGTCATCTCCGCTGGTGCTCTAGGGGCATCAACACATCTAGGTTATACGCAATTCCAATTTCAGATTTATATGATTTTATATATTTATATTCTTATAACTTCATTCTCATCATTTACATACTGTTGCTTATGATCCGTCAAGTTTATTGTATTAATTCTGCTAATGACCGTTTTTTAAAAAAAGAGGGTGGAAACTATTTTGTCACAGAACGAATACATAATAACGAATAATACATGAATTGATGCAACATCGTCGGAAGTTGGTGAAGAAAATATATACTTAGTATGTATTTTCCCATATATGAATTAGAATCAGGGCCGTTTATAAGAAACATATCTGTAATAGTTTAATGCCATTCGGTGTACAGCCCAACTAGTTTGCTTTCATATCCGCTGGGTTAATAAGTTATAATAATAGTTCGACCCATAATGATGCAAGGATGTACAGTCCAAATAATGTCAAACCTATTCTTACTAAAATTTGGAGACCGTTTCATGGACAGTGCTCCAAGTTACTTAATATCAACATCCATTCAACGGAAACATCCTAATCCAAAAAATTCCGTTCCAGACATTGTTTCTTCGACTCATATACATGCTAGTTTCGAAATTACCCCAGCTAAGGTATTTCCTAATAGCTTCACCATGCAAGTTTACGGTGAGTTCTTTTTCTCTCCTTATGTAGGAGCATACTTGTGACTATTGAATCAAAGATTTCAATAAACAGCTGTTTCCTTTGACCATAAGATCCGTGTGGTCGCCATATTTAATAAAAGAATCAAGTGATAAACTCATGAGACAAGGAAGAAATGTTAATCAATTAATTCATAATAAAAAAATGGATATAGGTCTCCCCATTTCGCGCCAGATATCCCGGTCCTCCGCTTTCCTCATCCAGCCTCCACCAGCGACCTTTCGCAAGTCGTCGGTCCATCGGGCCGGAGGGCGTCCTACGCTACGCTTGCCGAGACGCGGTCTCCACTCCAGAACTCGTCTGCTCCAACGGCCATCGGTTCTGCGACATACGTGACCAGCCCACTGCCACTTCAACTTGCTGATCCGGCGGGCTATGTCGGTAACTTTAGTTCTCATACGGATTAAATCATTTCTGATCTTATCCCTAAGAGAGACCCCGAGCATAGCTCGCTCCATTGCGCGTTGAGTGACTTTGAACTTGTGAACCAATCCCGCAGTCAGTGTCCATGTCTCAGCTGCGTATGTAAGTACGGGTAGGACGCATTGCTCAAAGACTTTTGTCTTTAAGCATTGCGGAATCGTCGACGTGAAGACCTGACGTAACTTGCCGAATGCCGCCCAGCCCAACTGAATCCTCCTACTAGCTTCCCTCTCGAAATTGTGCCGGCCAAGTTGGATGGTTTGGCCCAAGTAAACGTATTCTTGCACAACTTCGAGAAGGATGCCATCGACGCATATCGATTGTGGCATGACATGGTCATTGAACATGACTTTCGTCTTGTCCAAATTCATGCCAAGCCCAACTCGTCGGGAGGATTCATTTAGGCTATTCAACATCTCAGCAAGCTCTTCCGATGACTCTGCAACGATGACGATATCGTCAGCAAAGCGCAGATGAGAAATATACTCTCCATTGACGTTGACGCCTCGTTCAGACCAGTCCAGGGTCTTGAAGACATCCTCCAATGCATTTGTAAACAGTTTCGGGGATATAACATCCCCCTGTCTCACACCACGACGCAATTGGATGGGTCTTGTCCGCTGGTCTTGGATCTGAACGGTCATCGTCGCTGCGTTGGAGAGACACTTCATCACCTATGTCCAGCAGTGGACTGCGTTAGGTTGAATAGGAAAAAAATGATTATTGTGTACATACAGTTTCTGTATGCAAAGATAATAACAAGGACATAACAAAAACAGTTTGCGTGCTACAGAAAATATAGCACAATGCGGCAAAAACTGCGTCCTCCCTGTAAAATAAAGCATTTTTGTAGATATTTTCATGACATAAGTTCAGTTATTATACTAGCAGTAATTAACAGGTATCATCTTGAAGGCGACGAAAATAATTCCTGTACTGAATGAATTATTAGCTATTATTTTGTTTTTGTAAGAGTATTTCTCTTGGAATATTTAACATGTGTTACACAAGTATCGAATTATGTTAGTAAATTTGTAAAAAACTATTAAGAAAATTACTATAACAGTATTTGACACTAAAACTCAAGTTTACGTTTGTTCTTCACATAGATACGTTTTAAAATAAACGCATAGCGTTCTTTCGAGGTTATATTGTATTTAGTTAAGAATAAAGCTTAGTTCGGTCACCCATCCAATGCCCGATTATTGCGATAGTTGCTTATCTCGTGCCGTACTTCGACGCTATTATCAAGTTGCTTGACGTAAGACGATTAGTTAATTCATATTTTTAATGAAATGTACTAACTCTTGTACAAGATTTTAAAGACTTGTGCTTAGAAAAAATATAAACTTGTTTTATCCAAGTTAAAGCCATGTGACGTTTAACAAAAAGTTATTTTCTTTACTTTTCCTTCGGCTTTTTTGTAGCAGAATGCACAAGCATTATTTAGCTTGTTGGCGTTATTTTTCCCAGGGAGGGCCGGGCCGAGGTCAGCTGCCTAGAGACAGGTAATTGTATTAAAGTCGATTAAAGTGTTGTACCTAGCAATTGTTAAGTTTGCAAATCGAATTTATTTACTTCGTGGTAATATTACAAGCGTTTATTTAAAAACGTTTATTAGTCAAATAAGCACCGACATTGAAACAATGTTATATATGAGTACTCAGATTTAAGCAATACGAGTATTCCCGATTTAAGCATTGAGCTATAGGTACAAATTACTTAATTATTCATATACTTTTTTAAAATATTCCATAGAAACACCCAGACCAATACAAACAAACATGTATATGCACACACATTTTTGTACTGCCTGGGGATCGAACCCGTATCAACCGTTACACTAGATGGGTCCTAAATTAGGTTCCATATGCAACAAAATTGCCTTGACGTCGTAATTATTAACGGGGATATGTTTTCATATTAAATAAATTTCCCTTTCCATTACTTAAATCATTCACTATTAAATGACATGTGAATTATACTTAAATGCATGAGAAACATAAAATATGCAATAAAGAAATGCGTATCATTTAATCACTTCGTGATCGAACACTTACCGGATTTGTAAGATACCCTAACGCATCGTCGACCTGTCAAATTCACTCGTGTATTTCCGTAATATAATATGTACCGACGTCGCTCTCCTTCAAACAAAATAAGGTTGCCGATATTTATGACGTAATAATAGAGGATGACGTCACATATATGCGATAAGCATGCACAGACTCCACGGCGTTACCTTTACGAGGCCGTATGAAGGCCTTATATGTGTAATGCGAAGCTCTACGGATGTGTTCAGGTCAATTGTGATCCTGTGCGTTTAAATTATTGTTTTAAATACATTTCATCAAAAGGGTTTTCTGCCTGTAAGCTTTCTGAAATAATAATAAGAGCCGAGTTCTTTTGCGAAGCCTTACGAGATATTATTGGATTTATTCTTCATAAAAGAAAGATTTGACTCAAAAAACTAGAATATTTTGGATTGTTAAATACTATTATATATTTATTATTTGAAATTGCACTAGCATCAAGCGTCGGTGGCTTATTGGTGTGGGCTGCTGCCTTGCTATCTGAAGGGTGCAGATTCAAATCCAACGCAATACAGTCTTTAAGAATTTTGGAAATTATATGTACGTTAATCCGACACTCTTACGGTGAAGGTAAACATCGTAAGGAAGCTTGCGCACGCTTGCGAAGTGATTTAAACGGTTTGCATGGAGATGTGGAACATTATCGAATCTACAAACAAATTACATAACAAGTTGCGAAGACAAAGTTTTCATGGATAACTAACTTGGAACTAAACTATAAGTTTATAAATAGTCAGCGTATATTACAGTCATGTCATATCGAAAGCGTAACTATTATAATTGTTGCAAACTCGTGTTAGGATGTGAAGAACCATGCTGGTTTTCTTAATCCGACCCATGTATACAAGTATATATTCATGCATGAAGTATGAACATTATAGTATCTGTAGATGCATGCTTTCTTTCTTTTTCTTCAACCTATTGCAGTATTCCTAAAAACAGAGTCCGTGAAGAATATCTATGCAGTCTGATAGTATCATATTCATGCGTAAGATACATTTCCATATAAATATATGATTTAAAAAAACATCATAAAATAATAAAAGAAACATATTTGACTAAGTCCAAGGTAGATTAGTTTAATGTCACTCACCAATGCTCATCATCTCCACCAAGACTTCCAGTTGGATGAGGAGCGCGACGATCGCAGCTGCAACCCCTCCGATCATGGTGGCAAAAGCCGGAGTGCCAGATTTCTCGCTGATGATTGCCAATTGTCTACGAACGAAAGAAGTAATATTATAAATCAATCATTTGGATTGGGTGGTGACGAATACTCTACTAAGACAGAAGCCGAGATCAATGACTTAACACTTCTTCACAGTTAGGGTAAACTGGAGATAGTATTTCTGGTAATCCATCTTTTGATTAACCATGGTAAGAATTGCTTAACTAGCGCTTTTATCGAACACGCCCTTAATATGAATACACCAGAATAGAATAATTCTTGTTCATTCATTACAACGATACACTCGAGTTTTTGAAAAAAATATTACACAGATTGATTATAGTATCTAGTAATTTTACCTTTATATACCGGAACTGAATTGTACTGAAAACGTAAATTTTCCGGCGGCACATTTTCAGACTTAATGTCAGCTACGAATATTTCTTTCGGTGGGCCTAGTTCAATCCGTGAGCTTATCTTGAACTTGGGAGCGGCAATCGACATTTATCAAGCGTGATTTCCGCTCGCGTTATATGGAGAACTTGGGTATTTGTTAAAGTAAAAACCTCGACTTACTAGGTGGTAGACTCGGTTCTGAGTCGTCTAGGTAGGTACCACCGCAGTGTCAGATATCGTTAAGCGAATAGGCGCATTTTGCATTCCTGTGATTCGGGATGAGGACACTGTAGCTAGTAAAATTACAGGGTATACGAACCTAGCATCTGTCGTCTCGAATGTCAGGCACACAACAATGTTGACGGAAAATAATACTAGTTATTAAATTTCTTATGTTTATCCTTAATTCTTAATGTTTATAGAGTATTGGGTGAGTAAACAAGATAAGCTTATGTTCAATACAAAGATATCATAGTTTTCAGGCTTTAGAGGTTTTTGTAAAGGCACTTAATTTTTATATTAAGAAATCAATTACTAGAAAATTTGACACGATTATTCGTTTTAACCCTTTCTTGTTATCCCGTTATAGAATTTTTTATATGCTTATATAGCACAAGCGGTCCCGCGGCTCGCCAAAGAAAAAACAACGGATAAAAAGATTCCATTAAGTACTCTATCTCGACACTAATTTGTAAATCTACGTCGTCTAAAACGTTGTAAGTTAAACTAAATTTATGTCTCACTTTGTTAGAGATCTAACTAGATTTTAATTAAACTGGCTTTGTATAGAGAAAACTAGATTTTTTAAAACAGAGGAATTTATTTGGTGTGTCTAAAGCCCAAGTCACAAGCGCAAAAGTCCCAGTTTCTATTCCTTGACCATGTTCAAGAGCTGACTAGATATTAAATGGTTCCCTTAGTGCTTTTGCTTCTATATTTTCATTTGCGCTACCCTAATGATAATAATATTTCTTTTTCTTTCTTTAATTAGGTTGCGAATAGAGGAGATCAGCATAATCACTCTTAGCACTGACTGGAATTAGAGCGAAACATCACGAACCAACGGACAATCCAGTGGCATTTATCATTAATTTAGTGAAATCCCGATAAGAAACACCTATAACTCTAAATTATTATTATTATTATGTAAAATACTATATTTAATATAACTACAAATGTATAGGACAATGAATATGGAAAATAGACACTATAAATCGATAAATCAATTCATATGTATAAAGATTTAAAACTTTCACCAAACAGTATACATAATACATTAATAATTTTGTCGGTCGGAAACACTTTCTATTCATTGCGTACTAACTTTAATATTAATCAAATACCAACGAACAACACTGTCAAAGTGAGATTAGAACTAGCTTCAACTTTCTCAATACTCGTTACAACAGCTCTGCAAATCGATATCCAACGAAGTACGAGTTCGCATAGTTTTTCTAGAAGGTACCATGGCATAATATTATTATGCTTACATCATCTTAAGGGTTTATAAAAGCAGTCAAAATTGCAGGATCATAATAATGTAAGAATACTTGGCAAATCTATCTAATACCTTGTACTAATGAAACACTTCGTTATTATTTGTACTTTTTCTATTTTCCTTTTGATAAGAAGTTGATTGACAAAGTATAGGATGAGTAAGTTATTTGTTTTACAATATACCAGCCTGTTAAAAATAGGCATGGTTCTTAAAAAGGCGATTTGAATGGGCCAATGCGTTAAGTTACCGTCTCCTTAATTTTTTGAGTAAGTTTTAAGTCTGTTTGACAGTGCAACATTGAAAGACAATCTCCTGAATTGAAATGCCTGTTTTAAATGAATGAAGAACCATTTATAAGCAAATAGTTATTCGAAGACATACTGTAAAGACTGAATTAAATAAGTTCCGAAATATGATTTTAAGAAGAGACATTAAGGTACTTTGAAGACGCATTTGTCGCTAGACTATAAACACTGATCAAACGTTTATTTATTTTATAAGACAATTACCACAATGTATTTAATACTTTTTATCTAGTTTTTGTTTAAATATTCAAGCAACACGAACGCAGATCGGAGAATACGTGTAATCATCGGTCCAGTCTGACTATTATCTTGGTATACATTAACACACACAAAGATGTAATGGGGCCACTTTGTTTTTTTTTTAATAATACAAAGTGTACAGGGCGGTCAGGTCGCTAACCTGATGGTAAGCCTGACAATGACAGAGTAGCATTGAAGGAAAATTAACAACTGATAGACAGTTATTATTCTCCATCAATGCCGCACTGCATCCGTTACCGAGACAACAGATGTTAGGTCTTTATACCCGGTAATTTCACTAGCTACAGTGCCCTCATCCCGAAATACAAAGTCATAGCACTCCTATTTCACGGGACGTTATCGGCACTGCGATCCTAGACGATCAGAGCCGAGTCTATCACCTAGTAGATTCTAAATGGGTCTTAGTGTTATTCGTAAAATAAGTACCTACTTGATTAACAATTACATATTCAGTACTGTAATAATCTTCCTCGAATTGTGTATATGGTATTTTGTTTCACTTGAGTTCTATTAAATTGTATCGACCAACCATTTCAATAATTTAAAAGTGTCCTTGAATTTCAGTGCGTGATTGTTTTGTAAGTGGGCGACTCGGATGTTATTTGATATTTGTCTGTTGTGTCTATAACACAGAGATTCAAATAGAACCACTGTTCGTGCGGTTATATCGCAAAAGCGTTTATTTAGCGATCAATAGGTTCCTCTTGGTTGAATCCACTTTGTGTTGTCAAACTAAGGACTTGTATTTGGGACTATTATATTTGCGACGTATATTCAATACAATAAATTATTTTATACAAAATGCCGCCTTGTATCATTTGGACAATATAGTCATCATTTTCAAACTTTAATCAATCAGAAGTCAACAGTTTTGTATCATCACAATGATTCCGGAAGTTCTTGAGTCAAAATGTATTGGAAGAGGAGGAATATTAGACAATACCGTGTATCTTGCTAGGATACTGATGCCTATAAGGTTGTTTGGTAGGAGACGTTCCGGAATTTACGGGTAGGTGAGGTTAAACCTCATAGCCATGCTGTGCGGGAAGGGCAATACCGGCAGTGGATTTAGGCTGATGATGATGTTAAGTAGTTAGAAATGAAGATCCATTTATTAAAATAAAATATTTGGTAATTTTGACCTTAATATAGCCTCAGTGTTAATGGGCAGGACACATAGATCAAGAAACGATAGCCGTTGGGGCGAAAGGTTCTCGAAGACCACCTACTGGCAAGCACAGCGTAGGATGGCCACCCACAAGATACACAGGTGACCTATTGAAGGTTGCAAAAAGGTTCCGATCGGTGGGACTGGAAGTTATTGGGGGAGGCCTATGTTCAGCAGTGGACATCATCTATAACGTTGAACTGTTGGGAAAAGGCCTTCTCAGATAGCATATAGTGCCCAATGCAGTTTGATGGCTGATAACGACTACCATGCGGACAATCATATGATTATCAAAACATCGTGAAGAAACCTGTTGTGCGTAAAATCAGCTAATCCGCACTAAGTGACTAAGGCTTAATATACCCTTTACGGGTAAGCTCGTGTCCCTCGGCGAGGAGGTATATTGAGGATGAAATATCTTCAGTCTATGATCAAGTTGACTGCTATTAAGCCTCACACGTTGGTAAAAAGGAGTCACAGCAGAAACATAACTTACCGGAAGATGAGACCGTCGGAGGCCATTGCATACACGACGCGCGGCATCGGGAACATGGAACCAAACATGGAGACGGTAAGGCCGGCCAGGGCACCAGTTGCCACGATGTACTTGCACGTAGGCGCGTGCACGTACGCGAACATCTGCACCAGGGCTGAATCCGGGTCCACTTCGTCGAAGGGCACTGCCAAATAAAAGGTCCAAATTAAAGATAGAATAGTTTTCGTCTCGTATGAGTGTTTTGCACTGTTACGGGATGAGGGCACTGTAGCTAGTAAAATTACTGGATATAGGACTGTCGTCTCGGGTGACGGGCGCACGGCAATGTTGACGGAAAATAATGAGTTTCTTCAGCACAGGTGAACCTACTGACCGTTCCGTATATTTATGACTTAAAAAGGTAAGATAATAAACACAATGATGTTACTTAGATATTAAATCTATCATAGAGGATCATTCAAAGAGTCCACGTAAAGGAAAACGAAGCTTAGGCTGATACCTAACTTATGGACGGATAATAGTTGAAAACCCAAATAATAATATGGACGGATGACCTGGTTAAGGAGGCGGGTAGAAGACGGCCGCAACTGTTGGGGATTAGTCCAGTGACAGTTCCAGTGTTTAAGACAACAAATAACAGTAAGAAGTCATTATAATCCTTCAATCCTGCCCCTCGCCCGTCACCCGAGATGACAGACGTTAGGTCTCTTATACCCGGTAACTTTATTAGCACTGCGACAGTGCCCTCGACCCGAAACTTAGAAGTACAAAACACTCCTATTTTAATTTAAATGTCCTGGCCATATGCGCGAACGCATACACCCGCCGAGTACAATACTGATGGGGGATGAAAAGGTATATAGACATGCTCAGACGTATGACGCACACAGATCGAAATATTTGAATTTGAAAATACGTGGCGGTCTCAGAGACTGCTGGTAGGTGGTTAAGGGTTCAACTTAGATGAATATTCAGTCATCAGTATATATATTTAATCCCGATCAAATATACTGACTATATTATGATCTTGAAGATTATAATATCCTGCGCACATCGAAGTCGTCCAATCCGCACTGGGCCCACGTGGATGACTAAGGCCTAATCACCCGATACGGGTAACTCGTGCCCCTTGGTTGAGATGTAAAATGAGCTGATGATGATGATGTTCCACTAACATTTCAGTCTAATATTTTAAAAACTCTGTTACGTTCCAATAGCTTCTAAGTATTTCAAACGGATATAGTTGTATTGGAAGATAGCAAAATATTGAGTTCTACACAAAATCGTATTATAAATTTAGACGTTAGTCGATCCCGATGCACCGAGTAACGTCTCCTGAATATTTAATATATCTCGAACCAGGCCATGTGAAATACAACTCTGGATTGGTTTGTTCAAATTGAAGTATGATCATGTTGTGAAATGAAAATGACGGTTTCTAGAGAAAGACCTTTAGCCTCTAAGTAAAGTAGGACTTATTAGTACTTAGGTAGATGAATCAAATAATATTCTCTTTGACAAAAGCGAATCGTATAAGGATGTGTTTTCATACTCGGCATGGTGTTTAATTTGAAAATTTTTTGTAATAAAAAAAGCAAATTATTTATGAAGATACATTAAAAAATGAAAAGAGAGACTATCGGATACGGCTCATAATAACAAACGATTTAAAATATCTGGAAAACATTTTATTTTAATAAATATTTTTGTAGTTGGAGTTGATTAACGCGAGTGGATGCTAACCGCCGAGGAAGCTGATATTTTAATAATGATATTGAATCATATCTTGTATACTTGCATTAAGATTTAAAAAAGGCTGTTTGCATTGTATTGTTATAATATTTGAAGCTCTAAGATATAATGGATCCGGAAATTGTGATAAGAAACTACATGTACATTACAATGGTTAAAAGTTTGTTAGAAGACGGAAATATCGTATTCCCCCAATGGTTACTAGTAATCAATACAAAACCTACATTATTGCAATACTTCAAGTATTAACTGTACCCCTATAAATGCACCATTATGTTGTCCTCTAAGTTTCAGTCACGAGGCAATAAGGTATATTGCCGCAGTATCCGATGGTGTCTTACAAAATAAAATGTATTGAAGAATTGATTCTTATATCCGGCGTGACTTCAATCGACACTGTGCGTTATATATGCATTAATTCAGCTGCGTGTGTCAGAATAATAAATATCCACAGCGCCATCTAGCCCCAAGTTTAGCGTAAAGCCGGTATCATGGGTACTAAACAACTTATATTCATTTTTTTTGTAAAATCATACATATTATACATATAAAACACCCAGACCATTACAAACAGACATTTTCATGCACACAAATGTTTGTACTGCCCGGGGATGGAACCCGGAACCCTTACTGTAGTAGCCAACCTTTAACCGCTACACCAAATGGGTCGTCAAAGTAGTATGGGCGCATTGTTTGCTCAATAATTATTATACATGTCGTAGATAAATACATATCGACGTTAAATGTCCTTAAAAAACAGAAGATTTTCTAACCTCTTTCCGCAAAATATGCGAGCAAGCTAGCGATAGTATTTTACTACTACCTAAAGGTAAAATGTGCGTGCAGCGCGTGAAATTATGACTCTAGTTTCGAGGGACAGAAAATTTGATTTGATTGCGGAGGTTCGGACAATCAATCTCGTTATGAAGTACAAAATAATGTCTGAGAGAAGCAAGGGTCCCGAACTAAGATTTTGTACATAAATACAATGTGTAATGGTTGTGTTTGATTCTTGTTTAGTTTAAACATTTGAGTGCACGAATAAGCCTGTTTGAATTGGTACCTTTATGCATAAAAATCAAATATTTCTTCTATGAAATGATGTTGTAATGAATATATAAATATTTTAGTCGCATCTTAAAACTTTTAGTAAAAAGAAAGTTCTTGGCATTTAGTTAATTATGGTAAATGTTTTACGTCTTATTAAAACCTACTTATTGTTTATAACGTATATTTATTATCATAAATCATTATTATTACAGGCACCTACTCTATTTGTAAATTCTAACTAACCGATTCAATATCATGCTCAATCAAATTAATCAATTATACAATACAATTAACTACGACTTTGCTTCCCATAATGAGTTTAACGTACTAAGCTCAACGCGGCCACGTGACATTGCAATTGCTTCAGTAATGGATACTATTACCTGGGATAGATGGATAGTTGATTGACGAGATATCGTATTGGAATTGATTTATCTCCCACTTAGAGAGCGTTTAATAATAATAATTATATCACAACGATAAAAAATTAACATCATCCTATAACAAGTAATGGGAAAATTGGGCGGTAACCAATCACGGGCCTAATACAGAATAGTGGGTCTTGATGACTACCATACTAAAATTGTAAACGAGAATACGCCTTAGTGTGCCTCAGAGAGAACACTTCATGAAGGGTCATACGTAAAACGTTCCTTGGCAATAAGTTTATTTGATATCAAGATATTTAAGGATAACTATATTCCATTTTGAATAGGTTGTCTGTAAGAGATCTATGCTTTGCGATTAGGCTGCCTCGTTGTCATGCCTAGCCAACGACGCCCGTATCGATCCGATACGATACTGATACCGCTCAACAATTAACTATCTGAAAATTCACTATCATTTACATCATCGAACCTTACTTCAATTATCTAATATTGTTAACCCATTGAACGCCGAGAATTCAGACACAATAGAAAATTTATCATGTATGGCGTCTGAAGGCGGCAGTGGCGGTCAAAGGGTTAAATAAGCATTACTGAAATTAAAATTTGAACCTTATAACTCGCTCACAATCATTAGATACATAAATGTAAAGTCTTATTAAGTAAATTGTATCATTAGTACAAATGCCCCTTAAGTACATTGGTAGGTTCTTGAGCACCATTATAAGATATTTTGTTTCCTATAAGCATAATTCTAAAGGGCATAAAAATGAACGCAAAATGGTCGGGCGAGCTCCCTGCGGTGACATCATGCGAGAAAAATGTGAAGAACTTATAAAGGTGGGCAAACTCAGGAATCTTTTGCAGGAATAGCCGTTTTAATTTTAAAACCCCTAGCGGCGGCAGAAAATACCATTTGTTTTTGTTTTGTTAGATTTTCATAGTATTACATATTTATATTAGTTTTTATTAATATTATAAAATCTTTTGGTTGCTTTAAAAGAGTTTATTCGTCAACTTGTGCCAGTCTGATATATCGCAAGACTTATGTTATATTATATATGTCGCAACACATAGAGTTAATAAGTTCTGAAATGGAGACCGCGTCTTGGCGATTGGGCTTATGACAAGCGAAATGAAGTAGTAGCAGGATAAGGACATCAAAATAACAAGGTTTAGATCTCAATATCTGACGCGAAATGGTAAACTCAAATGTTCAGTAGATACTGCGATCGGTTTGGACGAAATCTTTAAAAGTCATACTTATTTAGCTCTATTAGAGTTGATTTTAATTTTAATAGATTAGAAACATTAACACTACCGCTGTTTCAAAGTTAGCTAGTTTTATATTAATCTAGATATTTAGGAATCAATAGTTGCATTTCCCACCGCGCCCTGTATAGCAGCTATGTAAAGATTACCCGTAAAGGATCTCCCTAGTACTAGTACCTAGTACTTCTTGATTATTTAAATTTGTGAGTGTGTATATTTCTTAACCGTCAAAATATAACAATCCTACCACGCCTTTAGTTTTAAAGGCCGTGTTTAAGATGGTTGATTAGCTCTTTTTGGTTACACTTTTGCTTCAAATGTGTCTTGCCTTTGCATTAAGTTAGTGTTGATTGTTTTCTTTCAATTGATTCAGTTCAAACTTTTGTGAAAAACAGTTGCATGTAAAATGTAACTGAATAATATTTTATTTCTTACTCGCTATCACCCACAGTTGTACTTTTGTCTTTGTGGTAGGGAAAAATCAAATCAAGTTACTAAACCTTTTTTAGGTTTTCTCTATTACATGCGATTTATCATTTTCATATTTTTTGTATCAGTGAAGCATCAGATTTCTTTTTCGATAATACGAAGTGTAGGATATATAGGTGCTGCGAAACTGATATGTAAATGCAATTATGTTGCAAAGGCGCCGGGAAATTGCATCGAGCACCTTGGGGGTTGCCTACTGTGTTTTGAATGAAAGAGTTTCTTTATAACTTAAAACTCAACTGTCAAGGTTAACTTATGTAAGAATAAGTATTTACTGATTTGTTAATAATAGAATTATTCTTTATACCTGCGATAATAATACAATACACGTTAATTTTATTTTACTTGTGATTTCAACTGTTTTAGTTTTAAAAAAATATATACATTAAATAATTAATCATTTAAAAAACTTATAGTTTACATTTATAACGGTTTAGAAAGTTGATTCAACTGAGAAGACTTCAACAAGAATCATAAAACTGAATGTTAGGTAATTGTTTTGTACAAAAAAAACATTTAGTGCAGGTAATTTGTTTAAATATGGAATGAATCTGTGGCAGCATGACATGTCGTTTTGATATATATATATTCTGTCATGTACTATAGTAGCACCCATAGATTCAGAATAAGAGCGCTACTGTATCTATGGCCACCAATGTCATTGTAAACGACCCACTTTATGCTTTTTTTCCTTTTGCGGCGATCACTAATCTGAGCGACGAGATAGAAAGCAGGCCCTTCCTAATCGATTGAAAATAAAGAAATCTCAGTGCACTGACCTAATTTTAGTATATTTGCTTTACTCGTTTAACTCGAGTTTCCTGATTAGCCCAGTTATAAAGGCCGATGTGTACGACGGCGGCTTAAACGCGCATAATTTTATTTCTATCCTTGAACCAAAATATCTTTTGAAGCCTTCCTTTTGAATGAAAATATGAACTAATCTGCTATTAAGTGTAATTACTCTTTGGATTTGAACGGTATTCTATAACGGTGTA
>PQWD01007994.1:0-84805 GCA_019425675.1 Leucinodes orbonalis
AAGTAACTATTCCACGCGGACACGGTTGCACGCAAAAGTCAGTTACATATAAATTAGGGATAAGATTAGAAATGATTAAATCGTAATTGAACTAAAGTTACCAACAAAGCTCGCCGCATCAGTAAGTGAAAGTGACAGGGGCTGGTCACGTATGTCGAAGAACCTCGGCCGTTGAGCAGACGAGTTCTGGAGTGGAGACCGCGTCTCGGCAAGCGTAGCGTAGGCGCCCGACCGATGGACCGACGACTGCGAAAGGTCGCTAGTTAACAAAGCTTTGGGTAACTAATAAGAAAGAATGGAGAAAAACTGGTTACGGACAAATTAAAAACATAATTAAATTAACAGCTCAACCTTGACAGAACATTATCAACGGAAACAATAATAGATATATTGTTATTGTTCTCATTAATAACGTCTTTAGTGTCAGAGATGTTAAAAATATCATGATAAGTGTTTTCTTAAACATTATTTTTGAACCAGTCAATATTCTAAGTTGCGTCCTTAATCCCCCCACCCACCACCGTTCCACTTTTCAATCTTACCACTATACATGCTAAGTAGGAAGGCATATGTCCAGCAGTAGACTATGGGCTCATTGAGTAGGTTAGATAAATAAACAATGTTTGCACCATTGAAACGATGGGGAATATCAGCGATAAACTTTCTGCGCTCACTCGGTTTGGATACAGATAGTTGCTGTCCAACCTCACTTTCGAACTTAGTTCACTGTGTAACCATTAGGAAACTTAATACAATATCCTATCGCTAAACTACGGAGGGATCTTGCTTAGTCACAATTCTGACTTGCATGTCGGTGGCAAATTGATTTTACACTAATTTGCACAGTTAAGAACGCTACACTAAATGTGTCGTCGACGTCTTCTTCCTTATGATTGAAGTCTGATAGAATCAAATCAAATAATATATATAATGTACGTTACCCGTGGCTCTTACGTGAAGGAAAACATCGTGAGAAACCTGTGCACGCCTGCGAAGAGATTCGAAGGTTGTGTGAAGTCGTCCAATCCGCACTGGGCCCGCGTGGACGACTAAGGCCTAATTACCTTATGGATAGGCTCGTGCCCTCGGGTGGACGTTTAATGAGCTGATGATGATGATGAGATCAAATGTAACAATTTTGATCTTATGTAATGACTGATAAATTGCAATAATAGGTTTCCTTATATGCAAGCGCGAGAAACATCTTTATTGCGGGAAACCATAAGATTCAATTAATAAGTGATCATTTCTAAAAGATTTAAAAAAATCTTGGATCCAACGTCACATTGTTAGCCTTTGGTTTGAGTAATTAACTGGGTCTGAGTAATTGACTGAGAGCGTCAGTGGCTCAATAGTGTGGACTGTCGCCTTCCTACCGGAAGGGGAGGATCAAATCACGACACGTACCAAAGTTTTTAAAATTTTCGAAAATATATGTACGTTATCCGACGCACTTACGGTGAAGGAAACACAACTTGCTGGTGGAGGCTGGATGAGGAAAGCGGAGGACCGGAATATCTGGCGCAAAATGGGGGATACCTATTTCCAGCAGTGGACTGCGACAGGTTGAAGAGAGAGCGGGAGGATACACGATACCAATTTATTCTATTTCAATAGAATTTCGAAACTATGCACAATTTAGAAATTATGAACGATCAGAAAATAGACAATCATAAAGCTTGAAAATAATATTGCTAGCATTGGAAATTATATTATTAATCATACCTAAATAGCATGGAAGTGCTTTCATTACCACACTCTCAAATGTAACGAAAATCACACATAACTCATAAAATACTGCGTATTATGAATCCAGATGTGCAAAAAAATAAACTTCTGCTTTGACCAAACGTTAGGGGCGCAGTTATCTTTTTTGCTGTACTTTTCACCCATTTTTCTCTATAAATTCACGCGTGTGCATTTCTCGTTTTGTCTGTCCCAAATATACCGAAGTCTCTAAGTTGCACCGCAACATAAAACAAATGTGCCACACAATGAAACGAAGTGCTTTAATGAAAAATTTCTATTACATCCGAGAAACTGTGACTCCTATGTGATAATGTAAGGTCGAGAATTCTCCGTCACATATAACGGACACACCGGCAATTTTTCATCCAATAAGATACGTTTCTATTCGAAGAAAATTGTTTCCGATTTATATGTAATATTTATTACAATTAGTTCTCTCAAAGGGTTCTTGCTTTCAAAATTGAATTCCATATAAATTCTTTGTTCAATAACTTCGTCGGCAATATTTTGTCTGTTACAGAATTAACCTAGAAGAAATTGTGTTGCTGTATTGTTTAGTAAACAATATTTTAAATTTTATATATTAATAAATAAATATCCAATTTAGGATCCTCATCAGCTCATTAAACGTCCCCACCGAAGGGCACGAGCCTACCCGTATAGGGTGATTAGGCCTTAGTCGTCCACGCGGCCAGTGCGGATTGGACGTTCACACACAACCTTCGAATCTCTTCGCAGGCGTGCATGAAGGTTTCCTCACGATGTTTTCCTTCACCGTAAGACGTCGTGGATAACGTACATATATTTTCGAAAATTCGAAAATACTTTGGTACGTGTCGGGATTAAACCTCAGCCCTCCCGGTAGGAAGGCGACAGTCCACACCACTGAGCCATCGACGACGATCCAATTTAGGATAAGAAAACATAATTATTAATTTTCTTAAACTGTGAACAATAAATACCGCATACAAAATCAAAAAGTGTTAATAGTTCTCCGATTTCGGGTATACAATATTAAAAAAATTAAAATAAATTAAACAGCGAGCAGCTGTTTAGCACATAACGCAAAGTTTAACAAACGACACAAAAATATATAATACTCTTTTGTAAGTATATATGTTTATAAATTATAAATCCCTAAAAAATGGATACAAGTAACCAGATTAATGCAAAGAAAGAGGGTTAAAAAGTCGTAACAACTTCAAAAGGGGACTATTTCTCTAGCGTTAATCTATGGTGTGGAATCCTCCTTCTCGGAAAGTTTACTTCCTGGACATCACTGTCGTGGCCGATCTGAAGATCTCTGAATAGGTTTCGGACACAGACTGGCTGCAGCAAGGAAAATTCGACTACATGAGATTTTTTGGGTGGTCAAGACATTGATTGCCTTGGAGGTTCGGCCCAAACGATGGCCCATCTGACATCGTGCCCGGCGTGCCCTTCCAGCTGCACGCGCGAGTATCTAATGACAGCGGTAATGTTGTCGCTGTGGCGTTTTCTGGCGGCTAACATTTGAGTGTGTTTGCCTTCGACACGCTAAGAAGAAGAATGCAAAAATATTATGTTCATGCATCCAAATGTGTGCAGCCCGGTGCCGGGGATTTAAATCAAAACCCATGATGTAATAGCCGACTTTTCAAACACGCACTTTTCATCGCACGTTCGTTTATTGCCGCCTCGCATAGTCAGCTCATTTCTAAGGTTTTCCCGTTTGTACATGTATGATTTAAGTAAGCAACATTCGAAAAGTATGATGGATACCTTACATTTAATCTTTAGATACGATATTATTACAAATTAGATTTCAAAAATAGATATGAATAATATATTGGTTTATATATTTATTAAAACCTTGAATCTAAGAGACAAAATATTTTTTATTAAGGCATGTATTATGTTATCAAAAGAGACCGGTTCTAGTAATATAAACAGGTGGGAATATTTTCTTTTCACACAATAAATCATTCAAACATCTTAAACCAACATTTAGGTCTATACAAATACTGTATAGGATCTCTCACGGAATACTCTGACCAAGATGAATTAGGGAAAGCAATTTCCTCGATTCCTTGAATCGCGACCGTAAATTTATACAGCTAAGCACACGGGCTACGCTTACAGTTGTGGAATGTGAAAAATGTTCAAGATTTTGCTCTTATTTTTTAAGAGTATTACTTCCTATCGTCTTCTATTTAACGAATAGCAGACGATTCGTTCCTTTAACTTTTGACGACCCATTTGGTGTTGCGGTTAGACGTCAGCTGCTACATCAAGGGTTTGGTTTGATCCCTGAGCAGTACAAACATTTGTGTGCATGAACATGTCTGTAATGGTCTGGGTATTTTGTATGTATAATATGTATGTATTTACAAAAAATGTATATAAGTATGTTTATCCGTTGTTAAGTACCCATAATACAGGCTTCACGCTTAACTTGGGGCTAGATGGCGTCGTGTGAATGTCAGTGGATATTTATTTATTTATCATCTACCATGTCAGATTGTTAAGTTAATCTTTGTGAGAGAAAATACTGAAAAACTAAAACGCATTTATTATTATTTACATCTTTTATATTAAGTTTATGCACTTTTAATTAATCTTATGACATTTGTTTATACCCGGCACCTGTCACCCGATACTATGTAAGGTATCTCATGCCCGGTAATTTGACTAAATACAATGCCCTGATCCCGAAACCCAGAAGTGCAAAACACTCCTATTTTGCTTGACGATATCTGGTACTAAGGAATTTTATTAAACTTTACAATATCGTAAAAAAATATATTCTTTGCAACTTCTATCCTTGTCCACGAGTATAAAAACTAATATTTATGGAATCACCGGAACGGATTATTCAATTTTTAATGTCCAACCCCAATCAGGGCGCGTTTATATCCGAATAATAGAAACGGATTAAAATGCAAAAGATTACAGTAATGAATATTCAACTGGGAGCTTAATAAAACGGACACGTGTCAGCAATTTGGACGCTATACAAATAAGTCGTTTGAAATGCAAGCGTGGATTCCCCTTAGTGTTCAGTAATTTTTTTGTGTAATTTTGCATTGATTGCTTAGGGTGGTTTCATATGAATCTTTATAATAAAATTGAGAAGTGAAACTTAATGAAAATTCTTTCAACCGACGCGATGGGCAGAGTTTTGGACACTTTTTGAAAGAGATTGTGCGTCTACATAGTTCGTTTATTGTTGTCATTTTATGCTCCAGAAGATTTGAGACGTTGTTGGTTAACAAGGATTATTTTATTTATTTATGTTTGTAAGCCTTTTGCAATGGTAATGATACTTTATGGGTCACCCACGTTTCATCATCCTCAGCTCATCAAACGTCCCCTAGAGGGGCGCGAGCCTACCCGTAAAGGGTTTCGGCCTTATACTACCAAAATCAAAAAGTCTTAACACAATTTAGATCCTTATGAATGTTAAATGAAGCTGCCGCTAGTTCGGACAGTAGTTTTTAAGTATTGTTGATATCTGCCCATTGGCATAGTCGCAAATAAATATCCAGGTCAGATATCACAAATCAGAAAGGAAAAAGAAAACTAAGACAGCGGTCCACTCGATGTTTTCCCGTCACGTCATCTCTTTAAACTTGGCTCAGCGTTTACCGTGACCATATTCCTAAGGAGCCAAGGTTCAAAACGGCGCATCGGATTGTTGTTAAAACTTTTTTATTGTTATGTAAACATGAAACACTGGTGGGTTGAAACCGTTTTGTGACTTGCTATTTGACTAATGATTAAATCCGGATTTTAAAATAGGTCAGTCCAATGAATAATTCGACAGTTTATATTTTTGTAGGTTACCTATTAATTGGTGGTAAATGTCTTCTTCTAGCTATAATATGTTAGTTTTATTAAGATATATCCTAGAATACCTACTAGCTTGTGACAAATAGTACCTCTCTTTCTTTAAGCAGTATATAGCATGCAATTGTTGGTCATGGATCTTTTTCAATTTAAGCCAGATATTCCCCTACTTTCCTCGAACAGTAAAGACAGGGAGCTACACTCCATTGGGTCAAAAGAGATGGAAGATTTACATTGTAACTAAAAGCCAACAAAAAAAGGTTACTATAATAAAGGTTCTGGGTTCGATCCCGGGCAATACAAACATTTGTGTGTCAACAATTGAACATGAACATGTCTATTTATAATGGTTTGGTTATACCTATGTATAATATGTATGTATTTACAAAACATATATATAATTATGTTTATCAGTTATTTAGTAATACAAGCTTCACGCTTAACTTGGGCCTAGATGGTGCTGGGTAAAGAAAATATTCGTTAAAGACTCTGTGATGAGATAATATACATTGATGTTTATTGAAACATCAAAGTATATTTCTAGCGTTTTCCGAGAAGCTTTTTCAATGCCTGGCTCTTAAGATAGTCTTTGTTTTAAGAATGTTCAGTAGAAAATTATTCAAAATGCCGAGAAACTACCTCGCATCTTCGATTGTATTCTAACGATCATAGTTATAAATTAATTTTATCTTAAGACAAGGTTTTATTGAATGTACTAATAAGTTAGTTTATATACTCGGCTTGTTTAAAACTCTTTGCATTCTATGGACTCCTAGTACACAGCTATCACGTTTCAAGTTAACCTAATCTGACCGTGGTGAATTCTGTCGAAAAAATAATTATCCTCTTACAACTGTCACTATGCTACTTAACCAGGCTAGCATCACTAGTTAAGTCACAATCTAAAACCTCTTAATTGTTTTTTAGTTTATCCCAGCAGTGTAGTGTATTAATAAACTTTTATAAAATTTGTGAACCTCTACGAAAACTCACGTGTAGTGAGAACCTTAATAAATCTTAATTATTAGATAGAACTTTTTTCTCCTAATTTTGATTACTTATAAAGTTCAGTATCATCGAATTTGCACTACCCCTAGTAACTTCATTTCTACGAAAAATGATTCACAGCGATATTAAACAGTTCATTACTGAAGCGAGCAAAATGTTAAATAACTTTTCTTACTATTCTATGTTTAGTTCACAAATTAAAGAAATGGAATGGCGTAAGACTTTCGTTCGACAGAGTCTTAAAAAGTCAATTAAAGTCGAGCTTTCAACTTTTAATTGTGCATTGAAATTGCGCTACTGCATTGGCAAATGTTTGGCCGATGCAGAGGTGTTCTATTTTTCTCATCAACACATTACACAGTAAGTTCAACATGCCGTTAGTTCTTTGTGAAATTAGTTCACTAAACGAATAAGTATAAAATATGTGAACCTGTAAAACAATAATAGCTTAACAGCTGAAACCTTATGTAGCTTGATTATAATTGTTATGATGACTTGTAACATTGCTAAGCTAATTTAATTAATAGTTATACTATAAAAAGTAACGATATAATTGGGCTGAGAGCCATCTGCGCTCGCCAATTGTCCGGTGAAGCTGTGAAGGCCACCTGCGGCCAACAGCAATAAGTCATTCCGAAAAAAAATAAAAAAATAACGATATAAAGATTTTTATAAAACCTTACAATTATGATATTCATCATCATCTCAGCTCATTAAACGTCTCCACCGTAGGGCACGAGCCCACCCGTATAGATAATGTAAAGTATAGGTATAGTTTATAAAGACCTTAGTCGTCCACGCGGGCTCAGTGTAGATTGGCTGACTTCACGCACTAGCCTTGAATTTTTTCGTAGATGAGCGCAGGTTTCCTCACGATGTTTTACTTCACCGTAAGGTAAATTCGAAAAAACATTGTGTTGTTTTGCGCCAATCCGCACTGGGCTCGCGTGTATGACTAAGGCCTATACACCCATTACGGTAAGTCTCGTGCCCCTCGTATAAATGGGCTAATGCTGATGATGACGACTTTGGCAAAGAGCTGTTACCTATTAAGCTCCTGGCTCGTTTCAATGGTTTTCAAAAATTCCAGTTTGTAGTTAGGTGAGCCATCCCAAAGGTGAGATTAATACTCCCTGCATGTTTTACTTGTGCTTTGTACAGTGTTAGAAGCTGTTCTAAGTAACCATAATCTTACATCTTATCTGTAAGTTCGATTAAGGTCCGTATTCTATAACGACACTCAAGCATTGATGTTTATTTAAATTGTGTTAGAGGGATTACCGCTATTTATCGTAAATAGCGATATCCCTTCCGAACTCGAAAGTAAAGACCAACGTTGAGTCTCTCCTAGGATACGGGGCTTACAATTTAGGGTTCATAACGCATAATACGGACACATATTTGCCAGCAGTGCACTACAAACTAAACTAGTCTAAATAAATTGCAAATTCAACCGTGACCAACTGATTTGTGCCAAATGGGAGAAGCCCGTTTGTCAAACACGCGTTACGGTGCGTACGGTGCTATTTCTGTGGTTTACGATACTCGATGGTCTTTCACAAGGCCGACGCTGACACTTTTGTATACCTAAACCCATTTCACATTTTAATTCAACCTACAAAGCTGAAATAACTCTATGGCGTACGTATGAGGACTTTGCATTGTGGTTTATGTCTTGAGTTGGCAAGTTTCAAGCCCTTAGAGAATAAAATATCTATCTGTTTGACGATCTCATGGTGTAGCGGTTGAAACGTCGGCTCTTACACCAAGGGTTCCGAGTTCGATCGACGGGCAAAAACATGTGTGTGCATGATCATGTCTGTTTGTGTTTGGTCTGGGTGTTTCTATGTTTAATAATATGTATTTATTTACATAAAATTATAATTTTAATACGTTGTTTAGTATCCATATTATTAGGCTTATGCTTAGTTTGGGGCTAAATGGCACTGTGTAAATATCAGGGATATTAATTACTATTTCACATATTTATCACAAACAAATCCGAAATAACTCTATAACGTACGTGTGAAGACTTTGCGTTGTGGCTTGTTTATGTCTTAAGTTTGAAAGTTATACTTTTCTTTATTCTTTTTTGCGAATCTCGTGAGGGATGTAAAAGTACTATTTGTGATTTATGACAGCATTTTTGGCATGTGGTTTTACTTTTTAAATGTGAATTGAACTGGTTACACGTTTTTTCAGGGTATTGAAGTTAGATAGAATAAAGTGCTTCCTTAACCCATTGAACGCCGGGAATCTAGACATAATAGAAAATCCTTAACCCATTGTGTCTGGCGCCTTAAGACGTCATTGGCGGTCAAAGGGTTTTTTAACTGTCACTTTAATGCTTGTATTATGCAAATGATATCTGAAATAAAAAAAAATGGCATTAATATAAAGGATAAGCAAGTTAAAGTCGCAGTGGGCAGGGCAAATAGTGCGTAGAACCGATGGCTAATGGGGCGGAAAGGTTCTCGAGTGGCGTTCACATAACGAAAAATTAAGCGCAGGCCGACCCCCGACCAGATGGACGGATGACCTGGTCAAGGTGGCGGATAGCAGATGGATTTCAACTGCTAGGGATCGGCCCGCGTGGAAATCATTAGGGGAGGCCTTCGTTCAGCAGCGGACATGTTAGACTATAATGATGATGATGATTAATACACTGGTGCCTTCCGATCTGGAGAGTGCTGTGTTATGTCTTTTCGAATTAATATGTACATTTATCCGACGCTCTTTCGGTGAAGAAAAACATAATGAGAAAACCTGCGCACGCCTATGAAGATTTTCAAAGGTTGTGTGTGAAGTCTGCCAATTCGCACTGGGCCCGCGTGTACGACCCTAAACACCCTATACGGGTAGGCTTGTGCCTCACGATCGGGACGTTTAATGAGCTGATGATAATGAAGAATACTTATCAATGTATAGATTCCAAGTCTATCATAGTGTATATTTTATATGAAATGTTGTTGACGTACCTCAATATTAATATTTCAGTATTTAAGAAACGAAATAATAACAAATTTTGAAATCAAAACAACATCAGGTTTTGAACAGTTATTATACTATACTTTTATGGTCTAATAGCAAATTAGCAGTCTAAATAATTAGCATTTCCTATCCTAATGGACCTAAGACTCCATTAAAGCTTTACACCACAGAAAGCTTGCAACTGCGACCTATAAAATATGATTCAATAAACCCTAATTACATTTTAAACTCTTTCCTAATTTCCTTAGGCGTTTATTGTTTCGTGCTCCCATTTTATGGCTGTCATAAATTCCCTAATTGTAACCCTTTTTGTGAAGGGGAGGCTTGTGTTTAGTGTTACATAATTAGTAAGTGCCACCTGGTGTCTGCTGTACTAATTGACGCGAGGTGTGTGACGTCATAAATATGACGTCATATTTTATAAGTTAGTCATCATCAGCTTATTAAACATCCCCACCGAGGGGAACGAGCCCTACCCGTGCCGGGTATACAGGCCTTAGTCGTCCAGGCGGGCCCAGTTCGGGTTGGACGACTTTACGCACAACCTTTGAATCTCTTCGCAGGCGTGCGCAGGTTTCCTCACGATGTTTTCCTTCACCGTAGGAGCGTCGGATAACGTACATATAATTTCGAAAAATCGAAAACACATTGGTACGTGGCAGGATATGAACCACGTCCTCCCGGTAGGAGGGCAACAGTCCACACCATTGCGCCACCGACGCTCTATATCTCTTTTATGATATAAGTAAGACATATTTTGAATTCAAAAATACAAAGTTTGAATAGTGTAGTATTTATAGTTTCAGAGAAAAAAGGGTGTGACATCCGGACGGACAGACATACAGGCAGACAGACAGACTTGATGAATCTATAAGGGTTCCGTTTTTTGCCATTTGGCTACGGAACCCTAAAAACATAGTACGAATTTAAAGTGTTTTGCATTCATCAACATCGTCAATTAACGATATATTCGATTGTCTTACTGCCGTCAGTTCATCTCTAATACGAACAACAGAGAGACGCTTCACCCTCATTTCGGACCTCTACGTCAGTCTACTGCTTTATCGGGGTCTATTTTGTTTTGGAGCTTACCTCCGTCAAGCGAGTCGACGTGGCCCTTAATATGCAAATATTCCTATGTACCTAACTATTAATTTACTTGAGGAAAATAGTTATATTCTGTGTTATAAAGTGATTAGTAAAACATTACCTAAAAATCGCTAAAGTACGCAGCTGATGCGAATCGCGGCCGCCGCGCCGTGAAATAATTGCCATATTTTTCTAAATTAAAAAGTGTTTTTAATTTTTTTTTCTATAACGTCAGCTACCTTTCAAAAATGTCCCGTCCAAATCAGTCCAGCCGTTTCAGAGATTCAGGAGTTAATTTTCCTTCAATGCCGCTCTGTTATGGTCAAGCGTATCACTTACCATCAGGCGAGCGTCCTGTAAGTCCTGGTCTAAGTGACCAAGTAAAAAAACATCTCTCTCTCTCTCTCTTCAACCTATCGCAGTCCACTGCTGGACATAGGTCTCCCCCATTTTGCGCCAGATATCCCGGTCCTCCGCTTTTCTCATCCAGCTCCCACCAGCGACCTTAAAAAACATGTCTGTAGTAAAATCAATTTTTATTAACATTACCTATAGGCGACAATTGCCACTTACCATTTTAAGTTATCCATCCACCATCCAAAGCCAAATAATTTTCGCATGAAATATGCCAGGCCTACCATTTTATCATTAATCATTTATTTTACGCTTTGCAGAAAATGTGGGTGTAAGATACAAACCAGGACTTTGTTTATTTATTAGTGAAATGTTCGGAAAGTTATATTATCTGCTTATTTTCATTGGAGACGTATTACTGGAAAATTCAAATAAATCTTTGTTATTTGACGACCCATTTGGTGTTGCGGTTGAGACTTCGTCTGCAACACCAAGGGTTCCGGGTTTCATCTCCGGGCAGTAGGAACATTTGTATGCATAAACACGTCTGTTTGTAATGGTCTGGGTATTTTCTATGTATAACATGTATGTATTTACAAAAAAAATATATAAGTATATTTATCCATTGTATAGTACCCATAATACAAGCTTCACGCTTTACTTGGGGCTAGATGGAGCTGTGTGAATGTCAGTGGATATTTTTTTTCTATTCAACCTATCGCAGTCCACTGCCGGACATAGGTCTCCCTCATTTTGCGCCGGATATCCCGGTCCTCCGCTTTTCTCATCCAGCCTCCACCAGCGACCGCCCGCAAGTCGTCGTTCCATCGGTCCGGAGGGTGTCCTACGCTACGCTTGCCGAGACGCGGTCTCCACTCCAGAACTCGTCTGCTCAGTGGATATTTATTATTATTTAAAATTTAGCGTAGCAACATATTTTAAAAGTAATTTTATGAATCAGTAACTTATTTCATTATACTGTTTTTATTTGTGGTGAAGTCAATACGCATTGGGCCCGAGTGTTGGTTGACGACCCAATTGCCCATTGGCTATGCTATGTGGGAAGGCCTGGTCCCTACAGTAGGATGTAATAGGCTGATGTTGTTGATGATGAAGTGATGCTTTGCCATGAATCGGTTTGGTTGACCAAAGTTTCCGGAGACCTAAAATACCAATTTTCTCTCCCTATATCTCTTTACAGTTTTCGAGACTGGTGACGTACTCGCACTTAAAAGGATAAACCCTGTTGCAGTAGTCCGGTTGTTAGTTCGGTTGACTGGACTACTGCAACTTTTTAGTTGCAATAGTTCGGTTCGAACTGAGCACCGGACTGTTCCTACTTATTCAGTTGTAACAGTTCGGTTAATAAACGATATTATATTATTAAATTCCATTTGTTTTCTTTACATCAATATTTTTTTTTATAAATAACACTCAGGCACAAAAATACAAGCAATAGGATCAAACCTGAAAATCTTGTTACAGTAACTGGATTCTTGACCTGAATGGTCTGGATTAGCTATATTAAATACTATATTAAAAGGATTATAACTATTTATATAATTTTACTTGTGTTGGCATCTCCAAGGAGCTTGTTTCATGAGTAATTTAGTGTAGAGGATAGAAAACAGGAACAGCTCGGAGAAGCAATAATGGTAATGGAAACAAACGGACCAAACGGTACAGGGTGTTTGTATTATTAATGCTAAAGTTTATTTATTGAACAACAAATATTCTATTTTATTTTTTTAATAAATAAACACATACGCCATCTAGCCCTAAACTAAGCTACCTGTAATATGGATAGTGGTGAGTAGAATTTATTAAGTAGAACATTTCATCATCATCAGCTCATTAAACGTCCCCACCGAGGGGCACGAGCCTACCCGTATAGGGTACCGAAGGCCTTAGTCGTCCACGCGGCCCAGTGCGGATTGGACGACTTCAGACACAACCTTCGAATCTCTTCGTAGTGCTGCATGAAGGTTTCCTCACGATGTTTCCTTCACCGTAAGAGCGTCGGATAACGTACATATATTTTCGAAAATTCGAAAACACATTGGTACGTGTCGGGATTTGAACCTCAGCCCTCCTGGTAGGAAGGCGACAGTCCACACCAATGAGCCACCGACGCTCTACACTAAACTCTAGTAGAACATTTAATGAAATAATAAATAATATCCACTGACATTCACACAGCGCCATCTAGCCCCAAGTTAAGCGTGAAGCCTGTATTATGGGTACTAAATAACTGATAAACAAACTAACATACTTTATTTTGTAAATAAATATATATGACCATTACACCAAATGGGTCGTCAATAGACTCTTGTGAACGTGCTGTGTACTCGAAAATGACTCCTATTTCACGGGAAGATATCTGTCACTGCGGTGGTCCTACCTAGACGACCGATTCTACCATCGACGACTCAGTACTGACGACCTATTTGGTGTAGCGGATGAGACGTCGACTGCAAGGGGTCCGATCCTCAGGCAGTACAAACATTTGTGTGCATGAACATGTGTGTTTGTAATGGCCTGGTGTTTTCTAGTATATATCGGTCACTGTGAATTTTTTTATTGCTTATGTAGGTAGACGAGCTGGCGGCCCATCTGACGGAAAACGGTAACCGCCGCTTATGTACAACTGCAATGCTAAGGGCAAAGCCATCGCTGCCTACCAAGAGGAAAGGCTCTTTTTAAACCTCGTTTGAAGAAGACATGTCGTAGTTATTAGGGACCACCGATGGGAGGTCGTTCCATAATTTGCACGCGGAAGGAACGATCGCTGGAGATGGTGATGAGAACAGTACTCCACATGAGGACGCACTTGAGCTTTATAAAACACAAGTCACTGGCTCGATGCGCAGAACTACCTAGACCTGTTCAGGACACCCAACTTTTTGCCAGCTAGTTTTTGCTTTGTCCTCCAAATGATGATGTCCTCTTGAATTGGACCTTACTAGAAATCTCAATGCCGAGGATTCCAATACTATCCGCTACAGAGAGAGAGGCTCCTTGAAAACTGGGTGCTACGACAAAAGGGTCTTTTTTTTAAGGGTGAATGCGCATACTTGCGTCTTCGTCAGATTAAACTCCACCAGGTTTAATTGACCCAATTCAGAGACTCTCTTCAACAAAGATTCGACATCGAGCACTAAATCTGCTCGTTTCTCTTCTATAGAGCCTCGATACATACCCTGAAAGCCGGTATAACGAGCATCACCCGTACTGTCATCCGCATAGCAATGCATGCCCGGAATTGAGAGCATGTCATTGATAAACAGGATGAACAGCGTCGGGGATAGCACCGAACCCTGTGGAACGCCAGCGTTTATTGTCCTTATTTCTGAGCAAGAACCGTCGACAACGACTTGTATGCTACGACCATCTAAAAAGCTAGCAATCCAACTGCAGAGTCTTTCAGGGATGCCATTAGAAGACAGCTTTGCTAAAAGAGCCCTGTGCAGACCCTATCAAAAGCTTTCGCGATATCGAGGCTGACTACTAAAGCTTCGTCAGCCCCGCGGTGAGTTTAGGCCAAAAGATTGCCAGCAGAACGACCATGACGAAAACCATACTGACGGTCATTTATGAGCTGGTGCTTCTAAAGGTAACGAAGAAGTATGGTGTTAATTACACGCTCCATTACCTTGGACAACAGGGACGTTACCGCAATGGGCCTATAGTTAGAAGGGTCCGACCTGGCACCCTTTTTGGGTATGGGATGTATGTGGGCGACCTTCCATGAGGAAGGCATCCTTCTGGAGTCATACGAAAGACGATAGAGACGCGTTAAGACAGGGGTCAGCTCATGTCAGTGGATGTTATTTATTTATTTATTAAACGTTCAAGTTGATAAATCCTGCTCACCCTGTTTAAGGTTTAATAATACCCGCGTTTTACATTGCAGGTGACACTTTCGGGATGCGGTGACAAGGATCTGTCGGACAATCACGATGATTCCCCCGGAATTAATTGTCTATGCCCGAAACTGTTACGCAATTTTGTATTATTCGAGGTGATTGTATAGGTCTTTTTAGTATTAGCTTAGCGGCTTCGTCCGCGGTGTTAATCATAGTAAATGAATGAGATTAAATCACGCTACTAATAGAGATAATATCTAAATGAAGTAAAGTAAATAATTATTCGGAGAAACATACATAGTTATAAAATCAGGAAACAATTAACCATCGTACGACTCGACGCCGAGCTAGGGTCCATCCGTACCACCTGGAAACTTTCGCTTCCAAAACCGTTCGTTTCCAGCGATCGTTCCTTCCGCGTGCGTGCAAATTATGGAACGACCTCCCAGTCTCGGTGTTCCCTAATAACTACGACATGTCCTTCTTCAAACGAGGTTTAAAGAGAGCCCTTTCCTCTTGATAGGCAGCGGCATGGCTTTGCCCTTAGCATTGCAGTTGTCCATGAGCGGCGGTTACCGTTTTTTCATGGGCCGCCAGCTCGTCTGCCTACATAGTCAATAAAAAAAATAAAAAAAAACTTAGAAATGACAGCTTCACCGATATCACATGTATTCGACAAATTCAATTTGAATATAAATCTGGTATTAAATAATTAATAAATAGAAACACATTATACATAGAAACACCCAGATCAATATAAACAGATATTTTATGCACAAACTCACAAATGTTTGTGCCCGGGGATTGAACCTGGAATACTCAGGGCCTTACTTTTCAACCTAGTGGTTATGACATAGTCAGCACATGTGTCGTGAAACTACAGTTAGCAGCGGACATGACAATTCGATTTCACTTATAAAACGCAGTATTAGTCCAAAACGACAAAGTGAAAGCGCTGCCGATAAATTTTGACCAAGACAATAAGATTCCAGGCATTGTACTGACGCCATTGTTATTGGCATTTTCACTATTCACTATCGATGGCGTCTTTGAGGTATATTTAGAAAAAACGTAGATATACTATTATACTACTACTATTCAACCTATCGAAGTCCACTGCTGGACAAAGGTCTCCCCCATTTTTCGCCAGATATCCCGGTCCTCCGCTTTTCTCATCCAGCCTCCACCAGCGACCGTCCGTAGATATATACTGATGCAATTAACGTGGAAAGTGAATAATGGTAACAACGAATTATAAATGGTTATTGAAAAAATATGGTGATACTTGTCGATAGTCTAGAAAACCGGGATTTTATTGTGATTCGGTCAGAAAACCAGTAAACTTACTGAATGCACAACAAAAAATGTCCGAGCCGTTTGAAATATATGTTGACCCATTTTATATTTATGACATGAAATTATTCATTCAATTTAGGCCTCAGTAAAAGGGTACAAAATCAAATGCACGAGCATACTACAATGTCACTATGACATGTAGCGAGCGACGTGAGAATGAAAGGAAATGCTTACTTGATGGTTTGGCATAATTATGCCGCGGACACTTTTTGAGTGAGAATGTGCATAGTTAATTAATTGTTTATCTAAAGTGATTGAATATATAAAAAAAATAAACTCACGCCTTGGTCCTAGAAGGGTAGCAGAGATCAGTGGAACGCCACTTGCACGGTCCTGACATACTTCCCTAGCTTCAATCACATCCATCAATCTTTCATACAAGCTCTTTTTTTTCTTTTACTGGGATCCCAGCCTTCTTAAGGACTTCACCAATTTGGTCAAGGTAAGTCCTTCTGGGTCGTCCCCTGCTCGTGTATCCTTCAACATTCGCACTGAATATAAAACAGAATCAAATACTATCAAAGATTTGACATTTATTTAAATGAAACTAAACACTTCAATTTACAATGGTAGCTCCATAAACATTGGTTAAACACGATAATGAACATTAAAACTTTATTGTTGGTTCCGCAACGCAATCTTAGACAGTTTTACACCCAGCATCTGAACTTTGGGAACCGCAAACATTGTATGTTTCCGAACTGAAGCAAATATAGCCTGCGTATAAATACTCGTATTGAGGATACTCAAACAACTTTTCCTTGTAATACATTCATACCACGCAGGCTATACTGCAGTTTTGGTTTGTGGGGTGTAAAAACCTTTTTATAATTAATTTTTATATTTAACGACTCATTTGGTGCAATGGATAAGACGTCGGCTTCTACACCAAGGGCTCCAGGTTCGATTTATTTTTCATTGGCATAGTGAACAGGACGGTCAGGGCGCTCACCTAATGGTAAGTGAAACGCCTGACCATGACAGAACGGCATTGAAGGAAACCAGCAACTGATAGAAAGTTATTTATCTCCATCAATGCCGCCAGAGTGCCCGTCACCCGAGACAACAGATGTTAGGTCTCTTATACCCGTAATTTCACTAGCTACAGTGTTCTCATCCGAAACACAAAAGTGCATACCTAGCACTCTTATTTCACGGGACGATATCTGGCACTACGGTGGTACCTACCTAGACGACTCAGTACCGAGTCTACCACGTAGTCGATACCCGGGCAATACAAACATTTGTGTGCATGAATATGTATGTTTGTAGACCAATACATAGTGTTTATATGTATTTATTTACAAAAAAATATAAGTATGTTTACCAGTTGTTTAGTCACCATATTACAGGCTAAAATGCTTAGTTGATAGATGGCGCTGAGTTAACGTTGATGGATATTATTATTATTAAGATCTGACTACATATTATCTTTATAAATATAAAAACTCCCTAGCAGTTTTAATTTAATTAAATTAGTATGTTTTAGATTTTTATAGTGTTGAAGCGACCCTATACTTTAAAGACATCCAGATTATAGAGTCAGAGAATTTTAATTCACAACACACACACATTCATATCACCGTTCTGTTAATATTCCGGATTTAGAACTACGTTTTCAGACCCAACTTTTCAGTATTTAATTTAGCGCACGCAACTCACCGTTACGTTTAATACTACTTCAAAATGTGTTCATATTGTATTACTTCGCTCACATTGTGGGAATGCCCATTTTATTGCTTCGCCTTACGTAATTGAAACTTCATCTTAAATTATGAACGAACGAAGAGAGTTTTTCAATGGAAACGTTACCTAACTTGAAAGTTGAATTTCTAGGTAGTTACCACTACCAGTTGGTGTGTAGTGTCGCCTTTTACGGCGCCCGAGTAAAGACCTATCAGGTTAAATGTATTCTTATCTGCTGCACCACCATAATTTAATGTACTTTCAAACTGAAGGCATCATTAGCATTATAAAAATTTCTCTAAGTTTGGGTCCCACAAGAAGTTTGCTATGGCCAATATTTTTCTATTAAGTTCTTAATGCCAAAAGATTTCCTTTGTAAAGGATCAGTTCACTACTTATTGAACATTTGCTGTTAGTAAATAGCCAATTTACTATCCTATATAAAAGCTATGTATTGTGTTGTCTTTATGAGCAAATTTTCTTTCCTCTATAGAAAATTTGTTGTGTACTGAAACATAATATTCCGAGTATTTTTATATTGAAATACTGTGATTCTGGTATTTTAATATTTAGCTATTTCTCAAAGAACCAGAGAAGCACTCAGACAATCTGGTAGTTAAGTAAAATTAATACTATCAGGTCGACAATTATCATTGTGAGGTCTTAAATAAGTAGCGTTTCAACTAAGCTCAATAAGAGCCGTGGAACTCATGAATTTATAAGAATCGTCAATTAACTGTTGATGACTGTACTGAGTAAAATTTAAAGATGGTAAAATCTTAAATACATTTCGAAGTGAAGACATTTCTTTAATGGTTATAATTGCAGTATTTTCTTAATCTCTTTCATTTTCTCTAGTTCATTATACAAAATAAAGATGTGTCAAATAATTCACTGTTTATGTAATAGGTCCGAATATACCAGTTTAATTTTAATTGCAGAATTTGTCGTATGAAAGTAATCTTACACGATGACTTCTAATCCACTACTGTATAATACATGGAATATAATGAATTAGGATTCATCATCATCATCAGCTCATTAAACGTCCCCACCGAGGGCACGAGCCTACCCGTATAGGTGATCAGCCTTAGTCGTCCACGCGGGCCCAGTGCGGATTGACGACTTCACACACCACCTTCGAATCTCTTCGCAGGTGTGCATGAAGGTTTCCTCACGATGTTTCCTTCACTGTAAGAGCGTCGATAACGTACATAATATCGAAAATTCGAAAATACATTGGTACGTGTCGGATTGAACCTCACCCTCCCGTAGGAAGGCGACAGCCCCGTTGACGACCGTTGACGGAATAAAATAACTGAATAGGCGACTCAACATCTAAATTTTGAAATACCAATTGCTCCGTGGTCTACGTTGGAAGAAACGAGTTACTATATAGCGTAGCTTGTCTGACAACTACTCAAAAAAACTGAAAAAAAATCTAAATATTGATCTATTTTGGTTACTATATCCACCATAGACATCAGAATATACATTAAGATTAACTTACAACCGCCAAGTTACACAGTCCAGTGTCCAATTTCTTTTCGTTCTTACCTTGAAAAGTATTATATTTCTTGATAAATTACTGATTCATTGCATGATGGCATTTACAATGCACAGATGGCAGTGAAAAAACGAATTTAAACTTAAACGCGCTTGCCCCATCTCCTGTATGGAAATCTGTATATCCCCTTATGAATTCTCGATTGCTTATTGCAGCAAAATATGTCATGCAAGAAAAACAATAATATAAATTAAATTGAGCTTTACTTGTAGAAACAGAGTTAATTGAAACTTATAAAACTGACAACAATAGTTTATTATCAACAATGTTCGTGATAAAGTCGTCGAACTATTGGCAGGTAACAACTTGTTTCGCTTGAAAACACCGATACTTCAACGAGCCGGCAAGTTACGTTCACAGACATTGATAGGTTTCATACGCAAGATTCGTCTGCTATGGGCAAAGAATTATTAACATTACCAGGTAAAGAGACGTAACATCTGACGTCTCAGGTGACGGACACAGGCAATGATGTAAAAAAATGGATTCGTGATATGCTCACAGAACAATCGAAAAAAGTGTTGAATGCACATATTTTGAATTTCGAACACATTTACCTAAACAAAAGAGTACAAACTGTACTCTCTTCACGGTTAGTTTTTGAGGCACGAATGGCGTATCTACCTTTATATATACAGAATATCATTGGCGCAGGGCAGTGTTGACGGAATAATAACCTAGTTATTTCCCTCAACACTGCATCTGTTATGGTCAGGCGAGCGAATTGACCGCCCCTTCACTTGTGACATAGAAAACTAAGAGTTCGTATTCGATCATCTTCTTCTTAGCGTATATGCAAAATACACTAAAACGGTAGAACCCCAAAAGCTACGGTGATAGCGTCGTCGACAGCTGCCACTAATCCTGTGTTGCGAACAGTAGTTTGAGTAAGTAGAAAAGTTTACTAGGTGGTAGACTTGATACTGAGTCGTCTAGGTAGGTACCACACAGTGCCAGATATCATCCCGTGAAACAAGTGCACTTTTGTCCGGATGAGGGCACTGTAGCTAGTGAAAACTGGTATAAGAGACCTAACATCTGTTGTCTCGGGTGACGGGCGCAGTGCGGCATTGATGAGGATAATAACTGTCTCTCAGTTGTTGGTCTCCTTTAATGCCGCTGTGTCATGGTCTGGCGTATCACTTACCATCAGGTGAACGTCCAGACCGTCCTGTACACTTATAACATAAAAAAAAACAATATGACTGAAAAATCAAATAAAAAATATAAGAGTTCCTTAATAATAAAATATAACCCACATTAACTCCGTGTCTTTTATAGAATATGAAAATGAAGTAGGAGTAAAAGAAGAATGTTTTTTATTCTTCCTCAATCTACTTATTTTACAAATTTGCGGTTTTCCTTTCTTTCTTTTTACTTTCGCTTTCATTTATAGTTTTAGTTATCGAAGTCGCCGTCGAACGAAATTTGCTATTATTGTTATGTAATAATCATCAGCTCATTAAACGTCCCCACCGAGAGCACGAGCCTACCCGTATAGGGTGTGTAGGCCTTAGTCGTCCACGAGAGCCCAGTGCGGTTTGGATGACTTCACGCACAACTTTTGAATCTCTTCGCAGGTGTGCGCAGGTTTCCTCACGATGTTTTCCTTCACCGTAAAAGCGTCGGATAACGTACATATAATTTCAAAAATTCGAAAACATTGGTACGTGTTGGGATTTGAACCTCAGGCTTTTCGGTAGGAGGGCAACAGTCCACACCATTGAGCCACCGAGGCTACCGAAAAAATATTAAAAAAAACATAAGCATCATCTAACTGCTCTAACTCTACGGTCCCTTCTTAACTACGAGTATATCTAAAGCTCCAAAGGCATTAAAGTTGAAATGAAACCATTAATCAATTTGTTTACCTGCCACCCCCTTTTTATATTCGTTGATTAGTTAACTCTAACTCCGTTGATTGGATGGAAGTAAATCTTTATTAGCTAACAGACCGATATTATTACAGTCTAGATAAAGATTAACACTAGATAATTCGACAGTGTTTTTTAAATTTTTTGTTTAATATTTTAATTATGTGGTAGCTTATACTGAAAACTTTGACTAGTTTATTTTAACTCCCAAATGTTTGCTCATATTTGTCGATAAAAACACTTAAACATAAATTATTTTGATTTTAGTAGATTGTTATTTTTTTTACAGTTTGACTTATTAATAAATGATTTAGCTTTTACGGGCCCTACTTATTTCTAATATTTGAAACAACAACTTATTCGTTTCGTATTTATGATTTCAGTTTGTCCTTTGGCTATTACAAGACGTTACACAATCTGAAAGCGCAATACCAGCCAGCTGACTTAACTTTTAAATTTTTCACGGAGTCCCAAAACAAAACCTCTCTTTACCAATCACAGCCAGGAAAGTTTTACTGAACTAGCGACATGCGAGCGATACTATACAAGGCAACTTTATACTTTGACAGTTTTCAAGAGTTCAGTATTACCGTTCCAGCAAGTACATTCCGAGATATCTTATTCATTTCTCGAATACATTTCCCAAGTTCAAAACAACCTAGCAGTTTGTAGACGCATTCAAAAATGTTTGGTGATAGTTTTGAGAACGTCAGAATGTCGTTTGAGAAGGAACTTACATATACGAACATGAAGTTTAAAATATCGATTTTCTGATTTCATCTTTTACGTACTAAATTTTAAATTTTTGACATATTATCTAATTAGCAGCACTCAAACTTCTGAGTCAAAATTCAAGTAAGTTTATATTTTAGGAACTGCTTATATTAAAATACAAATGTAATATCAAATATAAAAATCTTAAATAAAACGCTTATGTCAAAAATACCTGTCAAAAATAAAAATAGAGCGTCGGTGGCTCAGTGGTGTGGACTGTCGCCTTCCTACCGGAGGGCTGAGTTCAAATCCCGACACATACCAATGTATTTTCAAATTTTCGAAAAATATATGTACGTTATCCGACGCTCTTACGGTAAGGAAAACATCGTGAGGAAACCTTCATGCACGCCTGCGAAGAGATTCGAAGGTGTGTGAAGGCGTCCAATCCGCACTGGGCCCGCGTGGACGACTATGGCCTAATCACCCTATACGGGTAGGCTCGTGCCCCTCGGTGGGGACGTTTAATGAGCTGATGATGATGACCTGTCATGATTTCCAATCAGATGTTTTTAAAATAAATCTTTTGATTTGCGATCAATGATATTTTGAATATATAAAGTTAGATACGCCACCCGTGCCTCAAAAAACGAACCGCCAAAGAAAAAACTGTTGTAGGCTCTTTGTTTAGGTAAATGTACGCTCATTCGAAATATGTGTATGTGTGCTGTCGCTTCATTCGGAATACTTTTTTCGGTTGTTTTGTCACATCATTATTATCACGAATTACTTTTTACATTATTGTTTGCGATACTCATAAATTTTGCTAATCGTAATACAATAAACCATAAGAGTGAACATAACCTTACTGGTTTACCCTTTAATACTCATTTTAACATTCACAAATATATGTTAAAGGCAATGTTTTTTCCTGAAGCCAGTTATGCTCCCCAAAGTCGTTAGTAAACAACATCTTGACGCTCAAAATATTTCATGAATAATAAATGTAATAGAAGTAAAACAGATCTGAGAAACATTCTCCGTGATACAGGTATTTCTTAACTTCGTAACCACGAAATCACGATTACTTTAACTTAGTAAAACTCAAGAGAGCTCTACGCAGCGCTCCTCTGTAGACTTCAAATTACGAACTCCGTTTTGTCAATTTAGTATAATTATGAAGTTTCCCAAAGTTTTCTATCGGAATGATTTCGTTAATTAATTACTACTCTTTAAGCCCGCGAAGTCAGATAATTGGGAATAAACTCATCAATCTTACTCTTTAATTGGACACATTAAAAGTGGGACCCAAATTTGGAGCTTGGACTTCGGCAAAGGTTTTATGCAAGTTTAAATAATTCTGCAAAATTGCATTAACAATTCGCACGTACGGGAACGTTGATTATTAACGAAATCAAGCAATGTTATATGGCATTATGATTTCGACTTGTTAAGCGAGAGCATTGTACAGTGTAGTAATATGTAAATATCATTACACTATTTAAATATTGATGATATAATCATTTTTTTAAAATGTATGTTTTTTTCATGTGTCAATGCTGAAGTTCGAAGTATTATGCGAAATTAACTCTTCAACCTACCACAGCCTAGGCTGGACAGGGTGTCTCCGATTCTATGTCGAATATACCGTTCCGCTGTTTTCAAATCCTACCTCCTCCGGGACCTTCGCAAGTTGTCAATCCATCGTGCAGAAGAGCGTCCACGTAAATGTGAAGTGTATATGAAATAGTAGTATTCTCGGTGTATTCCCATGCCAGTACTCATGAAATAATTTGCTTGCCTTTTCCATATTACAAACTTATCACAAAGAACTGTGTGCAGGGTCTCTCATCATGTTTTTCTTCTTGAATAGCTAGATTAGAAGCTAGTGTTTCTTTCGAACATAGTTTTCGTGAAACGAGTGGTTTAGAATCATTGGCGATATTTTTGGTGTACCTATTGTGTGTAAGTTTAACAATTTTGTAAGATTCATCATCATCAGCTCATTAAACGTCCCCACCGAGGGGCACGAGCCTACCCGTATAGGGTGATTAGGCCTTAGTCGTCCACGCGGGCCCAGTGCGGATTGGACGACTTCACACACAACCTTCGAATCTCTTCGCAGGCGTGCATGAAGGTTTCCTCACGATGTTTGCCTTCACGTAAGAGCGTCGGATAACGTACAATGTGTTTCGAAAATTCGAAACACATTGGTACGTGTCGGGATTTGAACCTCAGCCCTCCCGGTAGGAAGGCGACAGTCCAAACCACTGAGCCACCGACGCTCTTATTCTGTAAGATTATTCTTTCATAATTGTAGCTGATGCGTTTTCGTTCACTTATTTTACCCACGTTCATATCTACTTAATAAATTTGCCTGGCTTCGCTCCTCACACTGTAAAATCGCAAAGCAACGTTAGTGTACCCGTTGTAAGACGATATGCAAATCGCATTATTCACAAAAGTACTGCTTTGTTCAAGATTTCAAAACATTAAGAGACAAAAGACTTGAAACACTCTCAGGCGTCTGGTACTCCCGCTGTTTGGATGCAAGTGTTTCAACTTGCATTAATTATGACATAAATGGCACTTTACACCGGGCTTGGTGGAATATTTAAGTAAATCCATCATGGATTCTGACATTTTTCACTTATTTGCTGAGAGCTTGTTTTATGTTTTTTTACTCGACTAAGAACTCGATATTAGTTTTCAAGGAAAGCAGGGTCAATTTGATGATCAGTAGCCATTTTAAATGTTTTTTCAAATTACGTGAATGTACGTACCCCAAAAAAATATCAAGCAAATCATTTCCGAATTGGTACTCGCATCATAAAAAAGGTCTAAAAGAAAAGCATAAATATTAAATAATTCGGAGATACGTAACCGTTCGATTATGACTCTTTTAAGTGCGCGAGATCGAGCTAAAACTTGAGTTATGTGCATTTGAATTATATAAATCTATTGAAGATTCTATTCATAAATGTCCTAAGAAATTTTGGTCTTATATAAGTCAAAGAAAAAAACTAATGCTCTACCCTCTAGCCTCAATATGAAAATAATACTTTTGACACCGGTGCATCTATATGAAGCTTTCTCTGGCTATTTTTGTCAACTTTTAGTTCTAATTTAGCCATGCCTCTTCGTGACTATGGATCAATTTCACGAGTCTGCCTCCTCACTAAGTTCCATTTAGTGATACGGAGCAGGTCGTTGCCTGCTAAAAAAAACTTGACCCCGCTAAATCAGCAGGACCTGATCAGCTACCAGCATTATTTCAATTCATATTCATATTTCCTTTATTGCCTTTATTCTTTTATTTTTGATTGAATGTTCAATACTATTGCCGTTCCTATCGCTATTTGTTAAGAAATCACTTAGTAAAATACTGTCCCCGAAATGTGAAAAAGGCATTTATAACACCTGTTTTTAAAAAAGGTAATAGAGCTGAGATTGGAATTATAGACCTATCTCTAAACTATGCATAATATCCAAAGTATTCGAAAAAGTCGTGTATAATCAAGTATACTGTGCTCTTCAAACTGAATTTTGTCCATTCAACATGGATTCTTAAACGCCGTTCTACTGTTTCTAACCTGATATTGTTAATATGTACTTACTGATATAATGGAATCTGGAGGTCAGGCAGACGTCATATATACGGACTATAGTAAAGCTTTTGATAGAATAAATCATAAATTACTGATCAATAAATAGCGCGAGTTGGTATTTGTGGAGACCTCCTAAGATGGTTTGCATCATATATTGATAATAGGTCACAAGCTGTAGTTATTAATAATTACAATCGAGCTGGGTCACTATCCCTAGCGAGTCCTCAAGTTCACTTCTGGCCTTGCTTTTTGTCATTTTGTTGCTGATATAAGTTCTTGTTTCCTTCGTTCGCAGTTGCTCTGTTTGCAGATGAATATGAAAATTTTGCTAAAGTAAGTACTCAGTTAGATGCCGATGCTCTACAGTCTGATTTGTTTCGCTTAGAATCATATTGCCAAGACAATGACCTTATTGAACCTGAGCAAGTGCTGTTCGTTACTTATAGTCGAAAGCGCATTGAATACTATTTAATTACTCTTAAAGTACTATTGTTTTGCGCCATAAAGTAGTCCGTGATCTGGTGTGGTTCATGACTCCAAATATTGTTTGATTCACATATAGACAGCATTGTCGCTAAAGCATCTCGATCATTGGGTTCGTTATGCGCTGTTCAAAGAATTTTTCCAAATTAAAACAATTAAAATATTATATTGTTCATTCGTGCGTAGTATTTTAGAATATGCAAGTCAGGTATGGAATCCTAGATATTTAATTTATATATCACGAATTGAAAGAATCCAAATAAAATTTATCCGGTTCTTGTGTTATCGTACGAATGTCATGTATGATGCCTCAAATTACCACGAGCTGTGTAGAGGGCATCACCTTCTCCCTTTGGAGTTGCGGCGTACATAAATGATATTACCTATTATAAAAACTTCCTCTGGATCAATTGATTGTCCTGATTTATTGAGCCGTGTTGGATTGAGTGTGCCAATTAGATGTTTAAGAAAACACAACATTCTTTTCCTTCCACTAGTCCGTACTAACTATAGGCAAAATGAATATCTGTGGCGCGTTGGTAATAAATTCAATCAATCAAATGCTATTTCTGACTTTGATCTCTTCAATAGTGTGGCTTCGGCGAGGAGTGCTATGAGCAGGATTTTTTTTAAAGTACCCAAATTTGAGTAATTTCTTGTGTTGATTTTGTGTTGGCTCATTTGCTGTATTTTAATTGTTTAGTCTTATTAAGCATTCGGGTGTTCTTTTCTATACAATTTTTATTAGTGAGGACCTATAATTGGCTACTTGTTGTTATTTGTGTATACTTTTGTGTTTCATTGCTGTTGGTCCTCCTATGAAATAAATAAATAAATAAATGAATAATCAAAGTGTTATTTCATTGAATCAATAAGTAATGGATCTGTCGCTTTTAAGAAATTCATCAGAGAATCGGAAAATTCAAAAAATATATTTGATAAATTTCGATGCTTACTCGTTCGCAGTGACCTCCGCTGTTTCAATACAAGGTTCATTAAGGACCTTATTGAACAGAACAGGGGGCCCAAAGTTTTCCAAAAACCACTTGGAAAGAGCCATCTGGTTAAGCTTAAGACAGCAGATGGGCAATTACTTGCGACTCGCCCACAGATCCTGGAAGAGGTTGAGAAATTCTATGGACTGTATTCATCGAGCGCTCATCAGCCACAGACCGAGGACACCGAAGATCCACGTGCCCCACTAAGGCGCCATTATACGCAGGATATCCCGGATGTTGACGTTAGCGAGATTAGTGCAGCCTTGGAGCAACTTAGGAATGGGAGGGCCCCGGGGATGACGGTATTACGACAGAGCTCCTAAAAGCCGGTGGACAGCCCGTCCTAAGGGCATTAGTCGAGCTCTTTAATGCCGTCATCCACCAAGGAACTACACCAGAGGCGTGGTCCAGAAGCGTTCGTCTTGTTCTTCAAAAGGGTGACAAAACTCTCTTGAAGAATTATAGACCGATAGCACTTCTGAGCCACGTCTATAAGTTGTTTTCCAGAGTTGTAGTGAACCGTCTCGCCATAAGACTTGACGAATTCCAACCACCGGAGCAGGCTGAGTTTCGAAAAGGCTACAGCACCGTGGACCACATCCATACTGTTCGGCAGCTTATATAGAAGACCGAAGAGTATAACCAGCCGCTGTGTATGGCATTTGTGAACTACGAGAAAGCCTTCGATTCCGTCGAAACCTGGTCTGTTCTGGAGGCTCTGCAGCGATGCGGTATCGACTGGCGATATATCGAGGTGATGAAGTGTCTCTCCAACGCAGCGACGATGACTGTTCAGATCCAAGACCAGCGGACAAGACCCATCCAATTGCGTCGTGGTGTGAGACAGGGGGATATTATATCCCCGAAACTGTTCACAAACGCATTGGAGGTTGTCTTCAAGACCCTGAACTGGTCCGAACGAGGCGTCAACGTCAATGGAGAGTATATTTCTTATCTTCGTTTTGCTGACAATATCGTCATCGTGGCAGAGTCATCGGAAGAGCTTGCGGAGATGCTGAACAGCCTTAATGAATCTTCCTGACGAGTTGGGCTTGGCATGAATTTGGACAAGACGAAAGTCATGTTCAACAGTCGTGTCATGCCACAACCGATATGCGTCGGCGTCGGCGTCCGTCTCGAGGCTGTGCAGGAGTATATCTACTTGGGACAAACCATCCAACTTGGCCGGCATAACTTCGAGAGGGAGGCTAGTAGCAGGATTCAGTTGGGCTGGGCAGCATTTGGTAAGCTACGTCATGTCCTAACGTCAACTATTCCGCAATGCTTAAAGCCGAAAGTCTTTGAACAATGCGTCCTACCCGTACTAACATACGCATCTGAGACATGGACACTGACTGCGGGATTGATTCACAAGTTCAAAGTCACTCAACACGCAATGGAGCGAGCTATGCTTGAAGACTCTCTTAGGGATAAGATTAGAAATGATTTAATTCGTAAGAGATCTCTCTAACTTTATTACCGATATAGCCCGCCGGATCAGCAAGTTGAAGTGGCAGTGGGCTGGTCACGTATGTCGCAGAACCGATGGCCGTTGGAGCAGACGAGTTCTGGAGTGGAGACCGCGTCTTGGCAAGCGTAGCGTAGGACGCCCTCCGGCCGATGGACCGACGACTTGCGAAAGGTCGCTGGAGGAGGCTGGATGAGAAAGGCGGAGGACCGGGATGTCTAGCGCAAATTGGGGGAGACCTATGTCCAGCAGTGGACTGCAATAGGTTGTAAAGAGAGAAAGAAGTTACGATGCAAAGATTGAAATGAAATGAAATGAAATGAAATGAAATGAAATGAAATGAAATGAAATGAAATGAAATGAAATGAAATCATTTATTTGTTAGACATAGGTGGTCAAATAGATAAACAGATGTTTGGTCATAGTTTTAGCATGTATCACTATGTCTGCCCTTAGTAGCGTACAAATTTACATGTCAAAGTCATAATATGTTTTTAGTATACATTATTTAAATAGAACACAAATTTAAAAAGTAAAATATTAGTAATGTCAGGAAATAAAAAAATAAAAATCAAATAATAACAAATATTTAAGAAGTATGTCAAACATAAGACAATTGTATTATAATTATTATATTTCATAGTTTATCAATAAAAAAGTCCGTCAATGTATAGTATGCTTCCTTTTTAGTATACATAGTAAATGTTTACGGAACATGTTAGTATTCATATTTTTTAATTTTGTTGGTAATTTATTATAAATTTTAGGAGCCATACATAATATACTATTTCCTTTAAGGGCAGTTTTTGTAACAGGTGCACTTAGTTTGTTGCCGTGACGTTTACTCTTCTTAATCTGACCATCAGACAATGTAGAAAATAGGTGTAGATTTCTTCTTACAAACATAGAGATCTCATAAATGTAGAGAGATGTTACTGTCAATATTTGTAATTTGATTTTGAGCACATAATTCCATATCTTTACTGACTAATTTACTCTTTAGCTCGACACAAAAAGCTATAACTATAAAGGGTGATAAAAAGGTGAGATCAAGGTACGTAGGAAACGAACTTACAACGTGATCTCCCATCACCTGCGAAAGAGTGAGTAGTAAAATAAAATATTTCAACAGAACAGAAATATGAAAAGTTCTATATTGAAAAATATTAAATATTTGAAAATCATAGTGCAATCTTTAACAAAGGTCTGGAATAGGTTTAGCTCTCAGTGTTCCGCACAAAGGGATTACTCCCGTTTGGGAGGGCAGAGCTGACACTGCATTCATGTGATTCATACCATAATATAAAAGCTTATTTTAAAAAGGTTTTCATACCTTTTTTTCTGAGTTACTCTTAGCTAGCCCTTTAATTTGATAACCATATTATAGGAATGCATTAAAACATGTATGCGATTTTTCTTAGTTGGTTTAGGATATAAAGCGTCGGTGGCTTAATGGTGTGGACTGTCGCCTTCCTACCGGGAGGGCTGAGGTTCAAATCCTGACACGTACCAATGTGTGTTCGAATTTTCGAAAATATATGTACGCCATCCGACGCTCTTACGGTGAAGGAAAACGTGAGAAAACCTTCATGCACGCCTGCGAAGAGATTCAAAGGTTGTGCGTGAAGTCGTCCACCCCGCACAGGGCCCGCGTGGGCGACTAAGGCCTGATCACCCTATACGGGTAGGCTCGTGCCCCGCGGTGGGTACGTTTAATGAGCTGATGATGATGGTTAGGATATTACAGGCTGAATCACCTGATGCAAACAGAAAGATGACTCCGTGCGTTCGTTTGTCCCGTGAAGCCGTCGGTGCCGGCTACAACCTTAGGATGGCAGTCGTTAACACACGCTAATCCGCATTGGGCGCTCGTGGTTGGTCTGCCCAATCTCTGCACAGCTATGCTGGACGTTAAGGCCCGTGACCTGCAGTGGTTCATAATTATCTGATGATGATTAAGGATATTTTACGATCGAAGTATGCAGTAGGATCCAGTAGCATGCTGTGGAAAACGAGGCCCTGGCGACCTGCATCGGGTATTGACACAGTTCAATTCATTTATTCACAAACAATATACATTGTGTTTGAAATGTCAATATAAATGAAGAAATACATGTCCAATTTTAATAAGTAAAATAAATAAATCTAAAGTCACAATCATATTCAAAAAGGATGATAAAATAGCACAATTAAAATGTCAAAATAATTATTAGTCCGATTTTAAATTCACATAATAAATAACGTACAATAATGATTGTTTAAATTTAAACATAGATGTCACTAATTAAAATATCTTTGTAGTAGAAATTCATCAAGGCTGTAAAAACACTTTTCCATAAAAAATTCCTTTAACTTGTACTTAAACTCATGTTTGTATAATAACATTTTTAATGCGATTGGTAATAAATTAAAAAATTGTATTGACTTAAAGAGGTACACACAGTGGTAACTCTATGAAAATCTTCATGGTTATTAGAGCAATAAAATAAATATAAATATCCACTGACATTCACACAGCGCCATCTAGCCCCAAGTTAAGCGTGAAGCATGTATTATGGGTACTAAACAACGGATAAACATACTTATATACATTTTTGTTTTGTAAATACATACATATTATACATAGAAAACACCCAGACCATTACAAACAGAGATGTTCATGCACACAAATGTTTGTACTGCCCGGGGATTGAACCCGGAACCCTTGGTGTTGCACTCGACCTCTCAACCGCAACACCAAATAGGTCGTCAAATTGATACAATGTTTTCCCAAGTAAAGTTTGTCCGTAAAGAAACTGAACTTTCATTAAGGGCGAAAGGTATGTAACTTTGAAGCGGAAAAACTAAAGATATTAAACGATCGACAATTGAAAAGGTAAAACAATATTGTTTTTACAAAAATGTCATTGGTTAGAGAATCTTAAAATAAAATTTTATAATACGGCAATAAATATTTTTTAATACACATCAGAACCGAAACGGTCCAGAAAATTAATTAAATTCCCGTTCTGCTGGAGGGCACAAACAGCGAGAACTCATATTAACTTCCTTTGTCCTAGTTCAACGGACGGAAGGAGAGTGGCAACCTCTGTATTAGTAAAAAGCCGATGTGTAATGGTTGAGATGTCGGCTACTAACAATTGGGCAGTACAAACATTTGTGTGAATGTCTGTTTGGGTCTGTGTCCTGGTGTTTAATATCTTGCTTATTTGTTATTTTTGATGCCTGCGTATTTTCTTTATAATGTGTCAAACTATGCTGTTTTATATTTATATTATATTCCATATGTGTATTTCAATATATGATATATGTTTAATTTTAAATTCATTACTGATAGTATATTACTTGTTATAATATATTGTGAAGGCGTTGTGTTGTGTGCATTACTTTTGACTTTAATACTCCTCTGGATGTCACTTTTCGATTTGGATAACATATGTAAAATCCGTTAATAGCTGTTATATAATGTATAATAATATATAATATATATAATATGTATGTATTTACAAAAATATATAAAGCACGTTTATTAGTTGTTTAGTTCCTGTAATACGAGCTTCACGCTTAACTTGGGCTAGGTGGCGCTGTTTGAATGAACTGTAAATAAATATTTCTTTCCTTTTTATGTTATTAGTGTCAAGACGCTCATCTGACGGTTAGTGGCCTGACCATGACAAAGCGGCATTGAAGGATACCAACAACTGATAGACAGTTATTATTCTCTATCAATGCCGCACTACATCCAACACCCGAGACAACAGATGCAATTCTCTTATATCCGGTAATTTCAGCTACAGTGTCCACATCCTGAAACACAAAAGTGCACAACATTCCTGTTTCGCGGGACGATATCTGGCACTGTGGCGGTGACTACCTTGACGACTCAGTATCGAGTCTACCACCTTGAAGAGTTATCGTAATAATTTATTTCTTACAGAATCGATTAACGAAACTATTAATATATGGACGGAGATTATTTAATAAACATTTGAAACTCATCAGTTACATAAAGTATCTATAATGATTTTAATCATCATCAGCTCATTAAACGTCCCCACCGAGGGGCACGAGCCTACCCGTATAGGATGATTAGGCCTTAGTCGTCCACGCGGGCACAGTGCGGATTGGACAACTTCACACACACCTTCGAATCTCTTCGCAGCGTGCATGAAGGTTTCCTCACGATGTTTTCCTTCACCGTAAGAGCGTCGGATAACGTATATATATTTTTCGAAAATTCGAAAATACATTGGTACGTGTCGGGATTTGAACCTCAGCCCTCCCGGTAGGGTGCTTTTAATAACATACAAGATTAAATTACATCCCAGTTATAGTTGTAACAATAACTAAATTCTCCAATAAACTAGGACAGCAGGTTAAAAAAGTGCTCATTCCAAGTCGATGAGTAATCATACGAATTTCACGTCTGCGAGGCTGCTTCAGCACGTATTATTAATAAAATAATCATGGCTCCAATTCCGCTTATTTAGATATTATAATATTTAATGTCCTCTGACATTTACACAACGCTATCTAGCCCCAAGTTAAGCGTGAACCGTATGGGTACTAAACAACTGATAAACATACTTATAAATTTTTAATGTAAATCATCATCATCAGCTCATTAAACGTCCCCACCGAGGGGCACGAGCCTACCCGTATAGGGTGATTAGGCCTTAGTCGTCCACGGCGCCCAGTGCGGATTGGACGACTTCACACACAACCTTCGAATCTCTTCGCAGGCGTGCATGAAGGTTTCCTCACGATGTTTTCCTTCACCGTAAGAGCGTCGGATAACGTACATATATTTTCGACAATTCGAAAATACATTGGTACGTGTCGGAATTTGAACCTCAGCCCTCCCGGTAGGAAGGCGACAGTCCACACACTGAGCCACGACGCTCTAAATTAATGTAAATACATACATTAATAGAAAGAAAAAACCCAGACCAATACAAACAGACATGTTCATGCACATAAATGTTTGTACTGCCCGGGGATCGAACCCGTAACCTTTGGTATAGCAGCCGACGTCTCGACCATTACACGAGTCGTAATATATATTTTTCCTTATAACATCAGCTGCCTGCCCAAAAAGTCCCAACCAAATCCAGCTATTTCAGGGATTATACGGAACAAACAGACAGCCTAAAATGAAAATTTTTATTTTACCGATACATTCAAATGCATGAAGAAAATAATGTGTCTATATTAGACGTGGGTAACTCAGAGACGATATGAAAAAAAGATACATATCCGAACTGCTAGCAAACCTATCTTTCAACTCCCTACATTTTAAAACATATCTTCAACTCTTTTACTCTGTAGAAGTATACTAATATAATAAACTCTATGCCGTTGACTCAAGACAGATTTTGCATTAAATGATATATTGATACAAAGAGTAAGCGCAAGCGCGCTATACGAAAGTATGAAAGAGAGAAAGAAACGAATCGCTGATATGGATATGAATTGAAAGAGTAGGAAAGAGTTGTTCTCAAACGGATCTTCAACTCCCAACTCTTCAAATATATTACAGGAAAATGTATGGGTTGTAAAATAATCCAGGACTTATCAAATTGACTACACCAGGAATTTTCTATTCAAGCCGTTATTTAACCTTTTAGGAATAACATTGCTACCGCGATGTAACAGAGGATAGTGACATCTATTGAGAATATATGGAACTAAAATTTACATAAAACCTATATTTTTCTCTGACAGCTGACGCCATCTTTTCTCTAAATTATTGAGAATATTATTTTCTTATTTACAATATTACATGTATATATATATATATATATATATATATACGCCTTGGACGATATATATATATATATATAATATATATATATATATATATATATATATATATATATATATAATATATATATCGTCCAAGCCGTGTCCGGCTACGGCGACTCCAATGTGTCTAACCCAGGTCGTTGTTGTGATAGGCTCTAATGTGGCTAGCAAAGCCACACTTCGATTTGAAAGAAAGAAAGCTGGTTGTCCTGAAAAGTTACTCAACTTGATACGCCAATTTCATGACGATATGATGGCGAGAGTTCGACATGGAAATGACTATTCAGAGCAATTACATGTATAAAACAGTTAACGTCTATATATTAAGGACACTTATTAATTACAATGTATAATCTTAACAAAATAATTATTTTGATAATACGAACAGACACTCCAATTTTATTTATATGTAATAGATAGTGAAGTTTCGTAATGTCAAATGAGTGAATGGAATTGATTCCTAGTGTTGGATATGCAAAAGCAAATAGATGTAGGGCAAAAAAATCCAGGCCAGTACCATCGGGAATGCGGTGGTGATATTTATATAGTCTCGACGCCAACCAGAGTATTCAACCGATTGATAAATACACTGGAAATACAGCTTTAGGTATTTTTAATTACCCGGGCGAGTCGTCCCGATTGGCAATACAATGTACAGGTATCAATTAATCAAGCCTTCATACTGCTTTTGTACATAACTTTGACAACTCATTTGGTGTTGCGGTTGAGACGTCGACTGCAACACCAAGGGTTCCGGGTTCGATCCCCGGGCAGTACAAATATTTGTGTGCATGATGTCTGTTTGTAATGGTCTGGGTGTTTTCTATGTATAATATGTATGTATTTATTTACAAAAAAAATGTATATCCGTTGTTTAGTACCCATAATACAGGCTTCACGCTTAACTTGGGGCTAGATGGCGCTGTGTGAAAAAACAAACTTTTGGAACAATATAAATAGAGTAATTATTACTGTATATGTACTTAGTACGAGCACGAATGATAGTCGGAATTTTAATGTGTTACAAATTCATGAAAGAAAGAAAGAAAGAAAAAAATCTTTATTCAAATAAATCTGTTACAGATACTTTTGAATCGTCAATTGTTATTATTATCATATTTTTTGTGACTCTACCACCGGTTCGGAATAAGTAGGATCTTCGAGAAGAGCCGGCAAGAAACTCGAGTTACTCTTTTAATCTTTTTATATCAGTCATCATGAAGAAATATGTACGTTTTTGTATTCTAGGTTTTAAAAAGTGTACTCTCATGTCTTTGGTGTTACAACACTATCCGTGGTCATGGTTGCTGGTACCTTTCTAGCACGACCAAAATAAATTTTAGGTGTTTCGGAGTAACTAGTACGTCGGTGGCTCAACGTTTTAGACTGTTGCCTTTTGACCTGGAGGGTGCAGGTTCAAACTCTGCCACGTAACAGGGTATTTCGAATTTTTGAAATTATATATACGTTTATCTGATGCTCTTACGGTGAAGGAAACATCGTAAGAACACCTGCGCACGCCTGCGAAGAGATTCAAAGGTTGTGCGTGAAGTCGTCCAACTCGCACTGGGCCCGCGTGGGCGACTAAGGCCTAATCACCCTATACGGGTAAGCTCGTGCCCCTCGGTAGGGACGTTTAATAAGCTGATGATGATGATTATTTACTATTTTTGTAAATAATAAAGCGGTAAAGGAGTGTTGTTTATAGATCGGCAGCGTGGCGCGGCGCGCGTCGCGTCCAACTATATTTACCCAGCGGCGTGCGCGCGCGCATTATTTTGGTCGATTGCGGCTACTGCACGCCACGTGACGTCATAGCTTCATATCTTATCATAATAAAGTTCTTTTATTATAAACTAACGTTTGCCCACGGCTTCGCTCGCGTTAAAAAGTATTGTTTTCCTTCCCCTATGTATCCCCTTGGGGGTAGAATTAATCAGAATCCTTTCTTAGCGGATGCCTACGTCATACCATTTACCTACATACCAAAATTCAGTCCGATCCGTCCAGTGGTTTGGGCTATACGTTTATAGATCACTATGTCAGTAATTCATTCAATTACTCTCATTTGAGTTATATAAATTAAGATTAACACTCCTTTGTTTTTAGCATATCTGTCATTTACTGTAGCGCGATTTTTGGCCAGTGCATAGTTTGCATAATCTAGTACCTTAATCGACATAGCCGGATCAGCAAGTTGAAGTGGCAGTGGGCTGGTCACGTATGTCGCAGAACCTCGGGCCGTTGGAGCAGACGAGTTCTGGAGTGAAGGGCTCGGCAAGCGTAGCGTAGAACGCACTGCGGCCCGGTGGACCGACGACTTGCGGAAGGTCGCTGGTGGAGGCTGGATGAAAAAAGCGGGATATCTGGCGCTAAATGGGGGAGTGCTTTGTCTAACAGTGGACTGCAATGTTGAAGAGAAGAATGAACAAAGCTATAACAAAAACAAATGCAAATATAATTACACCCATCGCATATAGTAACAGAGTTCTACCGTTTCACGCAATCTAAGAATAGAGATTAATTCATTCTAAATATACGCTACGATATCTTATGCTATGGAGATATTCTTGTAACCTGATATTGATATGATACACCGTATAATATTTGAATATTTACGGTGAAGAAAAACATCGTGAGGAAACCTGCGTACGCAGAAATTCAAAGGTTTTGCGTAAAGTCGTCCAATCCGCACTGGGCTCGCGTGGACGACTAACCTAATCACCCTATTTGGGTAGGCTCATGCCCTTCGGTGGGGACGTTTAATGAGCTGATGATGATTTGAAAGTTATTATCCAAAAGTTATCAGCTATCACTCACTATGGGCGTTTGCTCAAACTCGTCCAAAATGGAGTGGAGTGGGTTATGTATGGAGTATGGTTACGAGAATTATGTATGGATCTTATTAGATCCAAAATGAGGGAATCAGCAGAACTTAGTTGACGTAGACTATAGGGTAAATAAAAACATCGTGAGGAAACCTTCATGCACGCCTGCGAAGAGATTCGAAGGTTGTGTGTGAAGTCGTCCAATCCGCTCTGGGCCCGCGTGGACGACTAAGGCCTAATCACCCTATACGGGTAGGCTCGTGCCCCTCGGTGGGGACGTTTAATGAGCTGATGATGATGATAGGGTAAATAAGTTGAATTTTGTGGGATTCGAACCTGCGTCCTCCAGATCTGAAGGCAACGGTCCACATCAATGAGTCATCGACGTTCTAAAATAACATTGATTAATACTATTTCTAAAGATAGGGTGTTTCAAATTTAAACATGCAAAAATATGCAAGAGAAAGCATTACCTACAAATGAAAGCCTTTACTTTAGACTTATTTTGGGGACTAGATTTCCAGTGCCGTATCCTAATTTAGCTTAAAGACTGAATAGTAGTGCAGGCAACCAAACAGTACGTTGATTAAGTAGTGCGGTTTTGGACCAGTCTTTAGCGCTTTGGCGTGTTTTAAAGGCAGTCCGTACAATAAATGTTTGAAGGATAACACAAATTTGTATTTAATGGTAGTTCCTAAAATTTATTTGAAACTAGCTTTAGCGTGCGACTTCGTCCGCGTGGAATAGTTACTTTGGCCTAACGCTCTCTTTTACCCGCTACTTCGTTTATATAGGTGAGTTAAAACTGCGACATCTCATAAGATATTCATTTCAATAGAATGATGTATAGGGCCATTTTGTTGAAAATGAAATACTTTTTATAAATAAAGTATTTATTTAGATAAGGATTGATATCATATTTATGAAAATAGCTTAACAAAATGATGCAATATTTTAGAAAAATTTTTTAGCAAAAAATATGTTATAGGGACTAACCTTAAAAGATAGACATATGCTGTCACGGACTTTTATGTAGACCTTTAAAAGGGTAACAATACTATCATACATGACTTTTGCGAAACTTTAACCGTTTACGCAGCGTACGCAGCGGAATCTCCAAGTAAGAAAATTTCCCCCCGGATTTTGAAACATTCTTCATTGCTGCTCCGCTTCTATTGCTTGTAGCGTGATGATATATAGCCTATAGCCTTCCTCGATAAATGAACTATCTAACACTGAAAGAATTTTTTAAATCGGACCAGTAGTTCCTGAGATTAGCGCGTTCTAACAAACAAACAAACTTTTCAGCTTTATATTAGTACAGATTTAAAATAAGTATATATATGGTCGCATTGAACCCCTTTTTAGGGTTCCGTAGCTAAATTGCAAAAAGCGGAACCCTTATAGATTCGTCAAGTATGTCTGTCCGTCCGTATGACCGTATATCCTTTTTTCTGAAACTATTAGCACTACACTAGTAAAACTTTGTAAGTATTGTATTCTGTGAACCGCTACAAGGTTTAGATAAGAAACCTGAAAAAATATTTATATATTTTGGGGTTCCCCATACATTAAACTGAAACTCAAAAATGTTTTTTCGTCGTACTCATCCGTGTGTGGAACCAATGTGTAGATCTTGAAAAATGGTATTGAGTTTTCTTATATTATATTTTTTTAAAAAAATTGAATAGTTTGCACGAGGGCCACTTCCAAAGTTGAAATAGTGTCCCCCCCTCTCTAATTCCTAAACTATGGGGTTAATAAAATCTGAAAAAAATCACTTTTTTCATTTATATTAAAGCTGTTGTAGATGCCTAAGTAAATAAACAATATTTTAATTTATGTTACTTGCTGCTGCGGAACCCTCCACAAGCGAGTCCGAGTCGCGCTTGGCCAATTTTTTGAAGTCGGTTATAAATTAATCTTAATTGGATATAAATAGTATTTACCTTATTTCTAATTTATACTAGAAATGCGTGGTAGGCTATTATTTATAAGCCTTTAAATAACTTGCGTAGGATTCTGAAAGTTAAAAGGGTAAAAGTTCAGACATTTATTCAATTTTTGTGTAGTTCTGATTGTAATTTGTATTACCCTATCTTCCATTAGTTTATGTATTTATTAGTTTATTTTATAATTATTTATGTTATCATGCGTACTTAGTTTATGTACTATATTATAAGCATGCATTTAGATTAAGTTTTTGCACTAGCCCGCTTATCTATAAACATTTTTCTTTCACCCAAAGGTTGCCTGGAAGAAATTGCTACCTTAGCAATAAGGCCGCCTACTCGTTTTTGTTGTGTTGTATGTTTTTTTCTTATGTGCAATATATAATTTTTATCTTATTCGAGCCTTAACGATGATAATGGAAAGCTTTCTTTGAGTTATGTTTAAATAAAATAGGAAGACATACGTAACAGTGAAACAGGAGTGTTATGCACTTTTGTGTTTCGGGATGAGGGCACTGTAGCTAGTGAAATTACCGGGTATAAGAGATCTAACATCTGTTGTCTCGGGTGACGGGCGCAGTGCGGCATTGATGGAGGATAATAACTGTGTATCAGTTGTTGGTCTCTTCAATGCCGCTCTGTCATGGTCTGGCGTATCACTTACCATCAGGGGAGCGTCCAGACAGTCCTGTACACTTATAATATAAAAAAAAAATAAAAAACAGTAGCTTAAATATGATGGAGATATTTCCAACACCAGTCCCTCCTTATGATAATAAGCTCTTTGTAGGGTTCCATAGCCAAATGGCAAAAAATTAAACCGATACAGATTTGTCATGTCTGTCTGTCTGTCCTTTTGTATGTCACATCTTTTTTTCCCCCAAACCATAAGCACTACCCTGTTTAAACTTTGTACGTATATGTATTCTGTGAACCAATAAGGTTTTGTCAAGAAATTTAAAAAAAAAATTTTGGAGTATCCCATACATGCACCTGAATCTCAAAAATGTGGTTTTTAACTCACGATGTAGGTGTGTAGCTCTTAAAAATATATATTAAGGTTTCTAATATATATTTTTTTAAATTGAATTTTTTGCGCGAGAGATAATTACAAAGTTGAAAAGTGTGTCTCCCCCGTGTGACTTCTAAAATATAGGATTGATAAAATTGAAAAATATGTAAGATGTAGATTATCATGAAATTTAACTACGGAATTTGGTTCAATGATATCTAGTCAGTAGTTTTTAGGGTTCCGTACCTCAAAAGGAAAAAAACGGAACCCTGTCTGTCAAGACCCTTTTTCTCAGGAACGCGTGGAGGTATGAAGCTGAAATTTATATCAATTACTCAGGTCTACTGTCCCTTGAAGCTGTGAAAAAATCAAACTTCTAAGCCAACGCAATCAAAAGATACAGCCGTTAATGCCGCAAATTTTCGACACTTGCAAGGGAATCAAAACCTACAGGGTGCTTCCCGTGAACTCAGAATCTTGAAATTTGGTACGAAGCAACGTCTTATAGCATAGATAAAGGAAAAGTTACGAAAATCATAAATTTTTAGTTACATCACATAAATATATTTTTTTAAATAATTTTAAACTTACTACCCATTTCCTCATAAACGCGTAGAGGTATTAAATTGAAATTCATACCAAATACTCAGGTCTATAATACCTTTAAGCTGTAACAAAATCAAACTTCTATGTCAACGCAATCAAAAGAAACAGCAATTTAAGCTGCATATTTTGAAACTCGCAAGTACTCGCAAGGGAATCAAAACCTAAAGGGTACTTCCAGTCGACCTAGAATCTTGAAATTTGGCATGAAGCAACGTTTTATAGCACACATAAAGGAAAAATTCCGAAAACCTTAAATTTTTAGTTACATTACAAAATATATATTTATTTTTTAATAAATATAAACTTATTACTTTTTTCCTCATGAACGCGTAGAGCTATAAAGTTGAAATTCATATCAAATACTTAGATCTAATTGGTAAACCTTGCAGGTTTGTACGGAACCCTCGGTGCGCGAGTCCGACTCGCACTTGGCCGGTTTTTATTATTTACGTTACATACGGTGAACTACGGTACGGTATTTTCTCTTAATAAAGATGTAGTAGGTGCCTAAGTAAATATGTTTATTTTATTTTATAAATTACTTGATGCTGCGGAACCCACCACGGGCGAGTCCAACTCGCACTTGGCCATTTTTTTTTGGATTTAGGTCATATTACTCCGCAATTGTTAGTTTATTTATTCATCCACGAAATTATAATTATTTTGAAACTGTAAAATAATAATATCAATTTTCTTGTTCCAGATACCAGTTTCGACTTATCGACAATGTTTTAAGTGAGCAACAGTGTACGACACAGTGATAATACCGTGGATGTGTGTGTGATGGTTTGATGTGTGCGTAGCAATATGGCGGCGAAATTCAAGATGGCGTCGAAGGCAAATTTAATTGTCTTGCTCGCGGTGATGTCCTGTCAGAGCGCTTTCGGAGATAGAGGTAAGTGTTTTAGATTGATGCTTTGGATATGAAGACTTACCTTTAACCAATGATGAAAAAGTATAGATTCGTGATATGCTCACAAAACAATCAAAAAAGGTGTTCCAAATGCAGCGACAGCACACATACACATATTTCGAATGAGCGTACATTTACCTAAACAAAAGCCTACAAACTGTATTCTCTTAGGCGGTTCGTGTTTGAGGCACGGGTGGCGTATCTACCTTTATATATACAGAATATTTATTTATTTAATCTTTATTGCACACATAAATTATGTACAAAGGCGAACTTAATGCCATGTGGCATTCTCTACCAGCTAACCTTTGGATATGCAGAGAAAGACAAAATTTTAACCCGCATTGCCTTTAACCCGCTGATGATGTATATATCTAACAAAAACAATTGATTTCCTTTTGTTTGAAATCATGGCGGTTAAATGGTTAACGTACATTGTTATTTTTGTACATCGGTTTAAAAATACCACTTTCGTGGCTTTTCGAACTTACTTTTTGTATACAAGATTTTTTAATATAATCTTTTTAATAAACAAATGAAATTATTATTAACAACAAACTTCGATGAGACAAATGAGGCCTTCCTATTCCTATCCTATTCAACCTATCGCAGTCCACTGCTGGACATAGATCTCCCCCATTTTGCGCCAGATATCCCAGTCCTCCGCTTTCCTCATCCAGCCTCCACCAGCGACCGCCCGCAAGTCGTCGGTCCATCGGGCCGGAGGGCGTCCTACGCTACGCTTGCCGAGACGCGGTCTCCACTCCAGAACTCGTCTGCTCCAACGGCCATCAGTTCTGCGACATACGTGACCAGCCCACTGCCACTTCAACTTGCTCAATGAGGCCTTCATTTAGGAGTAACTTGAATGCTACCACACTAATCATTATTAGCTTCACATCAGCTCATTATACGTCACCACTGAGGGGTACAAGCCTCCCCGTAAAGGGCGTATAGGTCTTAGTCGGCAGATGCACTGGGCCCGCGTAACTATGCACAACCTTTTCCTCACGATGTTTTCCTTCACCGTAAGAGCGTCGGATAAACGTACTTGTACGTTGACTACCCATCTGGTGTAATGGTCGAGACGTCGACTACACTAAGGGTTCCGGGTTCGATACCCGGGCATTACAAACATTTGTGTGCATGAACATGTCTGTTTGTATTAGTCTTTGTGTTTTCTATTTAAATATGTATATATTTACAAAAAAAAATATACAAGTATGTTTATCCGTTATTTAGTACACCCATATCACAGGCTAAATGCTTACTTTGGGATGGCGCTGCGAGTATGGCAGTAGATATTTATTTTTTTGCGAAAACACGGCGGGATTTGAACTTGCGCCCTTCATATCGGAGGGCAACCTTATTGTTGTAATGAGCCACTGACCCTACACAAACCATATATCTTCAATAATATTATCTTTTCATTGGGTCAATAATATTATTTGCCTACTTTTAAGTTGACATTGAATATAACTGATAAAATTATTTAATAATACAGGATGCTCCCATCCTGTTTATAACATATCTATTGAACTATGATGAATTTGTTACAAGGTCAGACATACTTAATAACTAGCTCAGTGATTTGTGTTTTTATACTTGAACACTATTTTCTGTTTGCACGGTTCTTCTTTCTAGGCGGTGGGCTACGGCCCAATCTCACCATTGCTATATTGCGGGAAGGCCAATGCCCTGTTATGGTAAGATATAGGCTGATGAAATTTTTATAGTTTGTTTTCATCATTATTATCAGCTCATTACCCGTATAGGGTGTATAGGCCGTAGTCGTCCACGCGGGCCCAGTGCGGGTTAACTGACTTCACGCACAGTCTTTGAATCTCTTCGCAGGCGTGCGCAGGTTTCCTCACCATATTTTCCTTCTCTGTAAGAGCGTCGAATAAACGTACATATAATTTTGAAAATTCGACAAAACATTGGTACTTACGTGGTGGAATTTGAACCTGCTCTGGAAGGCTCAATCTAAAATTGAGCCAGATTTACACAGCTCATGTTGTCTTTGTGGGGAAAATATATTATATAAAATGAAAATGAAAAGTGTTTATTCAGTTTAGGTCCTTATAGAACACTTATGAATGTCAAATGAAGCTACCACTGGTTCGGGAGGTAGTTTTCCACTGAGAAGAAACCAACAAGAAACTCAGTAGTTACTCTTTTCAAAAAAATTGTGTTGAATACAGATTCATTTGTAATCAAAGTAATTATATAAAGCAAATTATATTTTAAATTTTTATCGTATTATGTATTGGTAAAAATATAATAATCTATATTTTCCAGTGAATGTAAACGCCTCACCCTAACGTGTGTTCTATTAAAAAGGTTATGGCATATGGTTACGAAGTTCGTGGGCTAAAATTTTTGACCCCGTAAAAAGAGTTACAGATTTATTTTTATGTAAAATCTTTACTGTTATTAAGGGACTTTTCATATTTTACAAGAAATGAATCTATTAATGATTCTTCGCTATTTTGATTACATCAATTTTGCTTTATATAATTATTTTGATTACAAATGAATCTGTATTCAACACAATTTTTTTTAAAAGAGTAACTACTGAGTTTCTTGCTGGTTTCTTCTCAGTGGAAAACTACCTCCCGAACCAGTGGTAGCTTCATTTGACATTCATAAGTGTTCATTAAGGACCTAAACTGAATAAACACTTTTCATTTCATTTCATTTCATTTCATATCATTATCATTATTTTATTTACCATTATCAAACACCAAATGTAATGTAGATTAATTGAATTTATTGTTTGTAATGCTTCTATTTAAAATTATTTTATTTTTCGTTGAATTTCATTAATTTTATTTATCAAACAATGTATTAAACATAACGATGTATAAGAGCGTCGTTGGCTCAATGGTATGGACTGTTGCCCTTCTACCGGGAGGGCTGAGGTTCAAATCCAGCCACGTACCAATGTGTTTTCTAATTTTCTAAAATATATGTACGTTATCCGACGCTCTTACGGTGGAGGAAAACATCGTGAGGAAACCTGCGAAGAGATTCAAAGGTTATGCGTGAAGTCGTCCAACCCGCACTGGGCCCGCGTGGACGACTAAGACCTAATCACCCTACTATACGGGTAGGCATGTGCCCCTCGGTGGGGACGTTTAATGAGCTGATGATGTATGAAACAATTGCGGAAACAAACCTTAAAATCACGTTAATACGACATGGATAATTGTATTTTTATAACTGTCTCTTATACCCGGTAACTTTACTAGCTACAGTGCCCTCATTTTGAAACACAAAAGTGCAAAACACTCCTATTTTGCCTTAACTGTACCCTTATGTTGATAATTCAAAATGGCCGCGGTTGGAGTATTATCGGTTATTGGATAAAATACGCCGAAAGAACGAGTCATCGGTTGATATTTGTTTAGCTATTTCCAATCGTGAATATTTGCAAGGCTTTATATTATATGAAACGTATGAATTGCTCGCGTATTTTGGCAGCCGAAGGCAGGTTATAATGGGGTACTGCCAGCAAATTTGTCTTTGCATTATTAGTTTCTGTAATTTAATTTTCATATATCATGAACTTAGTTGATTGGCCGGCATATAATCGCAATCCACTGCTGGACATATTTCTCCCCCATTTTGCGCCAGTTTTTCCGGATATTAGACTTTACATTGCAATGTGAAACATTTCAATTATTTTAGTAAAACAAAAATAAATATAAATAATTGAAAAAAAGTAGTTTTGGCCTGCTGAGAAAGAAGCACTGAAGAAAATTCAACAGTACAGCTCATTTTTTTTAATGTACAATATTTTGAAATAGCAGTCAAGGAGTAGTGACTATTAGTTAAAAAATATAGTTTAAAAAACTATAAAACACGCTATTAGTACGCACCAAAACCCTACAAAATACATCCGAAATATTGTTTTGAAAGAAAGCCTGGATCGTTTATGTAATCTTTACTCTTTTTTGTACAAATGAATTATCTATTTATTCACGTAACTTTAAAAAACAAAATATTTATGGTCAACCCTTCGAAAAACAATAAACTAAGCATCATCATCATCAGCTCATTAAACGTCCCCACCGAGGGGCACGAGCCTACCCGTATAGGGTGATTAGGCCTTAGTCGTCCACGCGGGCCCAGTGCGGATTGGACGACTTCACACACAACCTTCGAATCTCTTCGCAGGCGTGCATGAAGGTTTCCTCACGATGTTTTCCTTCACCGTAAGAGCGTCGGATAACGTACATATATTTTCGAAATTCGAAAATACCAATGTAAATACCAATGGTACGTGTCGGGATTTGAACCTCAGCCCTCCCGGTAGGAAGGCGACAGTCCACACCACTGAGCCACCGACGCTCTAAATAATAATATACTAAGCATATGCACAAAATTCACGAAAAAAATTCTTTGTTTGATATTTCTTCGTGATTGTGCGAGTTAGTATATTGTTCATCTAAAGCCAACTCAAAAGATATTTCACTTGAACAGCCAGCTTCTACTAGATTTCCTACATTCCAAATAAGCGCCAAACAGCCGTGATTATAAAAATATATTCCATTTCAATTTTTATTTGCTGCCATTCCGTCACCTAAATAAAACGCAAAGTGAAATTGGGTACTCATTTTATAAATTGCATTTGGCCCTACCCCACCGCGCGTAAATAAATTTACGAATATTCACCGAATTGAGCTTTGAATTTATTTAAATTTGGCCCCATATCGGTAATCTTGGGGCAATCTTCCGGGTGGTGCCCATACCGACCTCGTAACCCCATAGGGTAAAGTGCAATTAATTTGCCATATTCTTAATTTTAATGGGAATGGAAATAATGTTGAAATTCCGAGCTTGTAATAATTGGAAAGGTTCGGGGGGACATTTTATTAATGGCAACACTCATGAGTTTAGTGAACTTGTTTGAATCTGAGATTCATTGCATCTTTTTAAATTTAGTATGAGGGATAATTCCTTTATTATTTTTATTTCATAGATGGTAAAGTAGACGATTCATCTGATGATGGCACCGCCACCAATGGACATATTGAATGAACTGAAAGTTTATTGCCATACTTAAAACAGGGAAAGGGAATAAAATTTATTCTGGGATGGGAGTTTTGGGCCCCCAGTAACCGAGTAATTCGCAGGGTAGGTAATACCCTGCGAATTACTCGTTTCTTCCATATTTGAACTTGAAATAATTTCTTTAGGGAGTTTACCGCTATTTCTTAACTCAGTTTTTGGAACTGACTACTTTTGTTGGTCGCAGACAACGATGTAAAAAAGCATGGATACGTGATATGCTCACAAACCAATCGAAAAAGTGTTCCGAATGCAGTGACAGCACACATACACATATTTCGAATTTCGAACACATTTACCTAAACGAAAGAGTACAAACTGTACTCTCTTCGGCGGTTCGTTTTTGAGGCAAGGATGGCGGATCTACCTTTATTTATACAGAATATCATTGGGCACAGATGGCCCTTACAGCTTCCCCGGGCGCGTGGCGAGCGCAGATGGCTCTCAGCCTTAAACATTTACACAACGAGCCTTAGGGCATCCCAGAGTGGGACTTGATCCTCGGCTTAGGGCGTTGCGGGAAGGGCTAGGCTAATTGTCTATTAGTACATGTTTGGGGGACTGGGACAGCGACTGAGGAACCTATACGGGGGACATCGTCGCGTGCCCCTATGCACGCGACCACAGATTTCCCAAAACAGGAGATGGGGCAAGCCGCGTTTAAAGTGCGACAAATGTAAGCTCAACGAGCATACACTGGCTGCCAGTTTACGCTCTGTGAGACGAGTCAAAACGCACGAATACTAGAAGAAATTACCGTTTTTTTTTTCAAAATGCCATCCTGTGCAATTGTAACATGCCATCATCGCAATGAATCAGTAAATTTACCAAGAAATATAATAACTTTTCACAGGTAAGAACCGAAAAGAAATTGCGACACTGGGACTGCCTATAAACTTGGCGGCTTGTCCAGTCTAATTGTATATTCGGATGTCTGTGCACGCGACGATGTCCCCCGCCGGCGGAATCCGGTTGTCGGTTTGTTGACTGTTTTAATGATTTAGCGATTCCGGTCGCCGCCGCTTCAAGATAGGGTCTTCTGGATCGTCTTGCACGTCCCGTGGTCGCCACAGTAGGTATAACTATAACAACAAACCTGCATTGTTGTACCATAAAATGCGAATCTGGAGGCACGGCAGTGTCCCCGCCAAGTCGAGCGCGAAGTAAACATTGCCGTGCCATCCTTTACAGGATTCATTTCGCCGCATTTTCAGACCCCAATTTAGAACATTTGGATAATACAAAAACGCTGAAATTTTCGTCATCTATTAAGATATAATAACATACTTTAAATCCAAAATTTCAAGTCTGTAGGTCATTTAGTTCCGACGTTAAGTCAAAGCAAAGTTTCGCATTTTCGACAGATAGACACTCAATCACTCACTCACTCATGATCATCAAAATAGAACTAGTACTTCCCATTAATTCAGAGAGCTGAAATTTGGTACCGTTTAGGGTTTAATGGCTATATAAAGGGAAAACTATAAAAACTTGGATAATCGAAGATCTGAAGTACCTGGTGACCATGATTAGTTAACATAAGAGCCCAGCCAAACTATAAGAGATCGACATACCGCCTTTAAACAATATATATTCAACATGATGAGACGCTTCATCCGATGTCAAAAATCGGGAGCACGGTAGTGCCCCCGCCAAGTCGAGCATGCTAGACCAATCCAAACAGACATGTTCATGCACACAAATATTTGTTCTGCCCGGGGATCTAACCCGGAACCGTTGGTATAGCCGACGTCTCAACCATTACACCCAATGGATCGTCAAATATTCCTTTCAAGTTTCTACAAAAAGAAGTGAAATCCACCAAAAACATTCTGTAAAAAATCTAGCTCAGTCTCGATGGAGCTGCTTCTGCTTGATTATCTGTAAAAAGTTATGAAATCAAGACAAAGACGTGCCAAGTCTAAGGTTCCTTACTACAAGCAGCATTCTTTACACGTTAGTGGCTTTATCAAGCCTACAATTAACTGGTTATTGAATCACCGTTTTCCAAGTGGCAAAGATTTATCGTCAATAGGTAGCTTCTTGCGTTCTGGCGACAGATTGGTGCAATGGTTTCATGGAGCGCCTGTCTTTGCATCCTTGGGTACTCTTCAACGGCCAAGTCACACAACATCAACCATAATAATTAATTAATTGCAGTAAGGAACCTTAGACTTGGCACGTCTTTGTCTTGATTTCATAACTTTTTACAGATAATCAAGCAGAAGCAGCTCCATCGAGACTTGGCTAGATTTTTTACAGAATGTTTTTAGTGGGATTAATATTACAATAATAATGTTTAAAGAGATAGCGGTAAACCGGTCATAGATCAAATTCGTGAAAACTGGTACGTATTGTAATGACTTCAGTTATTTCGTTTTCGATTTTTTATGGTTACTTAGGTGTTCATTTATTTGCAACAAAGATATTCAAAGGTTGTGCGTGAAGTCAGCACTGGGCCCGCGTGGGCGACTAAGGCCTATACACTCATTACGAGTAGGCTCGTGCCCCTGGTGGGGACGTTCAATGAGCTGATGATGATACTGGTGGCATCGCTTTCTCTTTCTCATTGTTGGTATGACATGTACCTTGGCTATGAAATATTTTTCAAACGCCACCACCATCACTCGCTGGATAAATAAACGAGGATTAAAACACATAAGCTGCACAAATTCAATTAAACTTAACTCGCACCAAAACCGCTCGTTCAATATCCAAGTGGAAACTTTAACAAGCTCGCAAAAGCCGCAGCTTAAATAAATCGTTAACGTTATGAAAATTTGTTAATTTTGTTTATTGTGGCCGATTAGAGTTTGATATGGCGGATTTCTTGATACGTGTGTGTTAGGATTTTTATTGTAAGTGACATTTTGACAACCCATTTGGTGTTGCGGTTAAGAGTTCGGCTGCAACACCAAGGGTCCCGGGTTCGATCCTCAGGCAGTACAAACAGTTGGGTGCATGAACATGTCTGCTTTTAATGGTCTGGGTGTTTTCTATGTATAATATGTATGTATGTATTTACAAAACAAAAATGTATATAAGTATATTATCCGTTGTTTAGTACCCATAATACAGGCTTCACGCTGAACTTGGGTCTAGATGGCGCTGTGTGAATGTCAGTGGATATTTATTTATTTACTGTAGGATATTGCCGATCGTGAAGTCCGTGATGTGAACAAATAATAAATATATATCCACTGACATTCACACAGCGCCATCTAGCCCAAGTTGCTGTGAACCTGTATGGAAACTAAACAACGGATAAACATACTTGTATTTATATTTATTTGTAAATACATTTACATATTACCAAGAAACACCCAGACCATTACAAACAAACATGTTCATGTACTCAAATGTTTCTAATTCTCGGTGATTGAACCGGGAACCCTTGGTGTAGTAGCCGACGTCTCGACCTTTAGACCTCATGGGTTTCCAAACGATAATAAAAATAATATTCCATTACATACGGAGTGAAAGGAAGCGTGTGTATTTCACAAATAATTTGCATGGTTTATTCAAATGACATTTTTACTTTGCCTTTCCTTTTGTTCTTGTTGGTATGAGGCTTCCCCCTGGCGATTAATTGTCTTGGCCGACCTAGAAGACTTTAAACAGGCTTCGGACTTTGACAGGACGGAGTAGGGACAATTTAGCCAGATGGGGGTTTTCGGGTGGTCTTTGAACGTTCTTTGTGGAGCGGCCCAAACGATGGTTCGCCTTATGTCATGTCCTGCTTGCCCAAGTAGCTGTTTCAGCAGGATTCAATGACGGCTGCAAACAACGCTGTCCCCGTAGCTAGCTTATGGGCTTCTACGGTTTGATTACGTTTTTGCTATCGATACCCTAAGAATAATAGGTTTATTCATCTTTAATTATTGTTACATTTAGTTAGTAATACTAATAAAATCATCTACGAGTTTCATGCCGCGTCCAAATCGGTCCAGTCTAGGGTTCATGGTTTCTCGAGCTTTTCAATTTCTCTGGTCTCGAGAATTCTCGAGGCTAATTTCTCAGCTCTTCTCGATATGTCGATAAATTTACACTTACGTACGTTTCCCCATATTATTTGGTTCCAGTAATTTAGTGGAGACCGCGTCTCGGCAAGCGTAGCGTAGAACGCCCTCCGGCCCGATGGACCGATGACTTGCGAAAGGTCGCTGGTGGAGGCTGGATAAGAAAAGCGGAGGACCGGGATATCTGACGCAAAATGGGGGAGACCTATGTCCAGCAGTGGACTGCGATAGTTTGAATAGAATGACAACTAATTCATCGATCTACCTCTCAATTAAATCAAATCCATTTCAAAATTACTTCCATACTAATATTATAAATGTTAAAGTGTGTCTGTTTGTTCGTCTTTCACGGCAAAATGGAAATACAAATAGATGTGGTTTTTTAAGTGAAGTTAATCCATTTTTAGTTGAAGTTCGTTCATCGTTTTAACTTTAAATTAATTCAAATAAATAAATTTTAAATTTAATGAACCTCAGTCCATTCGATTTCAAGTTAGGTTGAATTTGAACCTGCACCCTCCAGATCAGAGGCAACATGCCACAATGAGATAGTCCAATTTAATAATCAAACTACATGCTGTTACAACCGCCCCAAAACAGCAAAATTTATTCCAACAAATGATAATTCCGCCCGACCGCCGGAACTCTAAGTCAATTAAATAATAAACAGACTGCTGAAGCGTCAATTTACTACTTAACCCTTCAGCTTGCGACTTTCGGCGGCCATTTTGGATGGCACCAAACGCATTATAAAGTTCTTTAAGTCTAGTGATGACCCATGTGGCGAAATGATTGCAAAATCGGCCATGACACCAAGTGTTCTGACTTTGATTCCTTGCAATGCACACATTTGTGTGTATATGTCTGTGTGTTCCAATATATATTTACACCAAGGGTCCCGTGTTCGATCCCCAGGTAGTACAAACATTCGTGTGCATGAACATGTCTGTTTATATTAGTCTGGGTGTTTCTATGTATAATATGTATGTTTTTACAAACATATAAATGACTTTTTTAATCCGTTGTTTAGTACTCATATTACAGGCTAATGCTTAGTTTGGGGCTAGATGGCGCTGTATGAATGACAGACGATATTCATTTCATATTACTGACGAGCCATTTGGTGTTGCGGTTGAGACGTCGACTGCAACACCAAGGGTTCCGGGTTCGATCCCCGGGCAGTACAAACATTTGTGTGCATGAACATGTCTGTTTGTAATGGGCTGGGTGTTTCTATGTACAATATGTATGTATATATTTACAAAAAAATATGTATATAAATATGTTTATCCGATTTTAGTACCCATAATTCGGGCTTCCCGCTTAACTTGGGGCTAGATGGCAAAAATATAAATGACTTTTTTAATCCGTTGTTTAGTACTCATATTACAGGCTTAGTTTGGGGGTAGATGGCGCTGTGTGAATGTCAGTGGATATTTATTTAAAAATTTAATTTGAAATCATTTTCTTGACGAAAGTTATTCAGTTGATGACAAATAGTGACTACCACGCTTACCGTTCAAACAGTGATAAAACACGCCTAATATTTCCACGTGATTTCAAACGTTCAGTTGCAATATGTGATGCCCCGCCGAAGTTTTTCCTTTTTACTATCGCAACATAGTTGCACTGAACAATGCGTTTCACATTTGCTATGTTTTACTTTCATTGCGTAGGATTTTTTTTCACGTAAATATTGTAATGTGTGTTGCCAGTTATGACATACGGAAGCGAAACGTGGTCGCTCACTAAGGGCCTCTTGAATAGATTCAAGGTTACTCAGCGTTCTATGGAGAGGCTATGTTAGGTGTCTCCCTACGCGATAAAATCCGAAACGAGGATATCCGTAGGAGAACTAGGGTGACCGACATAGCCCAGAGGATTAGCAAGTTGAAGTGGCAGTGGGCAGGGCACATAGTGCGTAGAACCGATGGCCGATGGGGCGGAAAGGTTCTCGAGTGGCGTCCACATAACGGAAAGCGTAGGCCGACCCCTAACCAGATGGACGGATGATCTGGTTAAGGTGGCGGGTAGCAGATGGATGTCAACTGCAAGGGATCGGTCCGCGTGGAAATCATTAGGGGAGGCCTTCGTTCAGCAGTGGACATAATAAGGCTGTAATGATGATGACGATTGTAGCTATTGGTTGCGATTCACTGCTGTATCCATTTCAACTATTCATATTAAAGTTGTAGCGGAACCTTAGATAAACAATACTCTAGCTAGATGCACTATGTACCCTACCACGGTCGCCAAATAGCTAAAACATTAAAATTACACTGTACAACAAATCGACAACCGAGATTCCGCCCCCGCCGGCTGGGGCCATCGTCGCGTGTCCCTGTAGGTTTGCACAGTCCCTATTCGCGTAGCCGGCATGTGCCGGGCCGCTTTTCTCCCCAAACATATGTTAGGCTACCAAGCCCCCCCGCAACGCCCTAAGCCGAGGTTCGAGTCCCGTTCGGGGACGGCCTTAGGCTCGTTGTGTAAATATTAAGGCTGAGAGCCATCTGCGCTCGCCACTTGCCTGGTGAAGCTGTAAGGCCATCTGCGGCCAACAGCAGTAGTCAGTTAGAAAAAAAAAATAGATGCACTCTCTCACTTAACAAATGTCCACGGCAAAATTTGTGCCATCGCGTCGGTTGGGCAGAATTTTCATTCATAATCATGTCGCTCGATACATGTCAAAGTGACATAGTAGTATGCTCGTGCTTTTGATTTTGTATCCTTGTAATGACGACTTAAGATCATTTTATTGAATAAATTTATGTCATAAATATAACAATAAGTCAAGCGGCTCGATCATTTTTAGGGTTCAGTAGCCAAATGGCAAAAAACGGAACCCTTATAGATTCGTCAAGTCTGACTGTCTGGCTGTCCGTCCGTCCGTAAGTCACACCCTTTTTTCTCCGAAACTATAAGCACTACACTATTCAAATTTTGTAAGTATACGTATTCTGGGAAACGCTATTAGGTTTGAATAAGAAACTTCAAAAAAATATATATGTAAGGGTTCCCCATACATTGAACTTGAACTAAAATCTTTTTTATCGTATCTCAGCGTGCGTGGTTTCTAATTTTTTATTTATAAATTGAAGAGTTTGCGCGAGAGACACTTCCAAAGTCGAAAAAAAAATGTTGTACATGACCATTAAATATAACAACGAAATTTAGTTTGAACGATTTCTGGTTTGTGTTTTTTTATATACGTCATAAACGGTGAACCACTATTTTTTCATATTAAACTTGTAGTAGATGCCTAAGTTAATAAAAATAATTTTTATGTTACTTGCTGCTGCGGAACCCTCCACGGGCGAGTCCGACTCGCGCTTGGCCAATTTTTTGGTTGATATTTCATCGTGATCTAGTTAGGTTTAATGTTTATCTAAGACCGGAACACAATTTAATGGATTGAAAAGTGTCGTAATGTCAAAATTGCTACAATTAAAACGCAATCATCATCAGCTCATTAAGCGTGTTCCATCGAGGCGCACGAGCCTACCTTACGAGGGTGTATAGGCCTGAATCGTCTACGCGGGCCCAGTGCAGGGTTGCCAAACGTACGAGGTTCCTCGTACAAATACGAGATTTTAGGTCTTCCGTACAAGGTACGAGGACGTACAATTTTGTACGAGATTTTGTAATGTGACCATGCTTCATATGAAAAACTAGTTATATCTATCAGGACTTGAACTTTTACACACAAAACCATTGGCCGCATTTAGGCGATCATTGTCTGTAGCTATGTCAACCGAGAAAACACGATTAATAAAACATTTTGTCCTCCGCGTTAATCATCTCACACAAAGTTATGTTTTTTTAGTACGAAGCTGGCAATTTTTTTATTTTATTTAGTATTTTTAATGTAAACGTTTTTTGATATACGAGGTTCGAAAGTCTTAGTACGAGATTTTTAGCTGCTTATTTATGTACGAGGAATTTGTTTTGGGGTTGGCAACACTGGCTCAGTGCGGATTGGCCGACTTCACGCATTACCTTTGGATCTCTACGCATACTTATGAATTAATAAAAGAAAGCAGACAGTTATAGAAATGGACTATATTCAAACTATCGAACCCGGAACCTTCCGTGAATGTACCCGACTTGTCAATCATTACACTACATGTGTCTTAATCAAAGTACTAGTCGACTTAAGTATTAGAACTCACATGGATTGTCAAATTAATGAACTTAATAATTAGTACTACTTTAGTACGAGAACTAAGTTCCATCAGTTCAAAGTTAATAGTTTTTTTCGAAATGTAACTAGCACCAGCTAACATTGTCCTATGTCTAAAATCTAGCCAGGTCACACGTGCAACGACAATAAAAAATCCCCAAAAGCTTTTAAGCCCACGTCGCGGCGGTTTCCGAAGCTCTGATTGCGCCGCCACAGAGTTACGACTTCTGTATGTTGACAGCAGATTATAATACAAAAAAATCAATCAAAATAAAAAGCCTTTAGTCTCGAGTTATTTAACAGAGTCTTCTCGTTAGATATAATTTCCGACTGGGTGGTAAATCTACATTTAATAAAAAAATATGTATTGTTTGACGATTCAAAAGTAACTTTAAAAAATTTCGAAGTTACTTTTGAATCGTCGGTATTATTTTTTTAATTCTTTGATATTTATTTAGTTTAGATATTTAAGGACTCTTATGAATGGTTTGGACATAGTTCTACTGAGAAGATTTCAGCTACAAACTTAGTATAGAAGTTAATATCGGGTAAATTATCGGGTTTAGAGACCTCATCTTATTCTCGGGTGATGAGCGCAGGGTTGTGTTGATGGAGAGAATTACTGCTTACTATGATTAATTTACTTTAAACCACATCTGTCATGGTCAGGCGTGTCACTTACCACTAGAGAGCCGAATTAACCGTTCCGTTGATTAAACCCTTTGACCGTCAATGACACCTTAGGCGCCAACTTAATCGATTTTCTTTATTATGTCTGGATTCCTGGCGTTCAATGGGTTAGATATAAATTTATTTTAAAGCCATGATGTAGGTCAATTCCAATAAAATTTACTGTGTCTTATGCTTTATTAAGGATTAAATTTTGCTATTGATTCCTGGAATTCGCATGTTTGTGGCGTCGTGACTAGCTTACTCGTAGTTGCACTCCTAGCTTGTCCTAGTCCAAGTTTTCTTTTTGCTGACCATCTGGAGTCATGTCAACCTGACCTTTTCATGGTAATAGAATCCAGTTTTGTTTAACACCAATGTTATTTCTAGTTTTGTTTACAATAGATGATATGGCGAAGGCTGAAATTGTTTTTTACAAGTTATAACACAATTGGACTTTTTATTTGTACGACTAGAATGTTGTTCAGTTTTACGTACAGTGTCTGAAATAGACGGTTAAATAGGAGAGAATACCCTTAGTTTGTTTCTCTCTTCTACACTTATAGATAATCGTTGGATAGGTCTCACTAATTTTGCGTACCCTCATACAGTGTCCATCTTTCGTAAGTCGACGTTCGTAACAGACTTTTGTCGATAGACCATCGGATCAAGGGGCGGGCTATGCTCTTCTTTATTTGCTTTCGTTTAAGGTTACATTCTTATAAATCCAAATGAAGTTCTAGAAAAAGGCTTCTTTTTTATTTGTGGATAACTTTCTAGATTACTATCTAACTCATACAGATCTTGTTGATAGCTGGTTTTATTCACCACAAGAATGCCAGAGCGCCGGTGGCTTATTGGTGCGAACTGTTGCCTTAATTGGCGTCGGTTCAAATCCAGCCAAGTCTCAATGTGATTTCGAATTTTCGAAAAATATATGTACGTTATCCCACGCTTTTACTGTGCAGGAAAACATTGTGAGAAAAGAGGTCACGCCTGCGAAGAAATTGAAAGGTTGTGCGTGAAGTCGGCCAATCCGCACTGGGCAAGCGTGGACGACTAAGGACTACACCTTTTATGGGTAGGTTTCGTGACCCTCGGTGGCAACATTTAGATCGTTTATTATATAAATAATCTATAAGATCAAGCCAACTTTTACAAATAAAAATAAAAGACCTAACGAAAACTTTAGCAAAATTCAATCTAAACATTCTACTAACAAATCAAATAGTAATTTCATTTGACGTCTAGTGGAAAAGAAAAAGGTCCGAGTGTACTTTGAAATCAAAACGAGACCAAAATAAATCATGTAAAGCATTTTAATTTGGGCTCGTAATGTTTTGGACATTTATACAACGAAAGGGCAAATTTTAACAAGCAAAGCCATGTTAATTTTTGACTTGGATATCCTTTATAATTGTCAGTTATTATTTAAATCATATTTTTTGCTAACTTTGTTTATTTTTACGACTTCATCATCATCATACTTCATCATCAGCTCATTAAACGTCCCCACCGAGGGGCACGAGCCTACCCGTATAGGGTGATTAGGCCATAGTCGTCCACGCGGGCCCAGTGCGGATTGGACGACTTCACGCACAGCCTTCTTCGCAGGCGTGCATGAAGGTTTCCTCACGATGTTTTCCTTCACCGTAAGAGCATTTTACTACAAAAATTACGAAATATTTCCAGAAGCTGACGCTGAAAGTTAAAGTGTTCTTTGGATGTTTGATTCGGTTTTCCTTATATTAAATGATACAACATAAAAGCAACGAATCTATGGGTTTTACCTTTTCCTTCTTTTTAAAGATCGGTCTTTTAAAAGGGCAAATTGCTATAAGAAAAGAAACAACGTCAAACGCTATTTCTCTTTCCGTCTCTTTTTTTAAGGGTCGCACTTCGAATACAGAGTGTCCATGGGTCGAGGAACTCAATAACCGACATTCGACATTCCACCAGCGCGAGTCCCCATAGGTTCCCTCAGTCCCTATTCGCATAACCGGCGTGTGCCGGACCGCTTCTCTCTCCAAACATATACTAGGTTGCCTAACGCTCCCCGCAACGCCCTAAGCCGAGGTTCCAGTCTCGCTTTGGGTCGCCCTTAGGCTCGATTTGAAGATGTTTAAGACAGAGAGCCATCTGCGCTCGTCACTTGAACGGTGAAGCTGTAAAGGCCATCTGCAGCTAACAGCAATAGTCATTCAGAATAAAAGTCCATGGGTAACACTTATCATCAGTTGAAATATCATAGATTACTGTGTAATAAAAATAACTCTATAAATGTATCAAAATTCAGATGCAAACTCAATTACCTGTACCTCATTTTTTAAACAATATTAAATTGCTTCAAACTAATTTCTCGCCGCTTCAATTTTTTTCTCTTCAGACAAGATTAAACTGTTCAGTCCTTGGATATAAAGAGTTTAAATGGTGCATCTGATAACTAGTGGTTGTATTTTTTTACTTTAAAGTATAGTAAATTTACAAAAAACAAATATCATAAAATTATTGAAATATGTAATAAGTTTATTTCATAAGTTTAGGAACACTGTTACATTTTTATACAATTTTTATTCAACGTATCATAAATAAACAGTTCAAGAAACATTTACCTCCCGTGCTCGTCAATAAACGGTGTTTCGGCAAGGAAATTGATCCCCATCCTATTTGAATGAGCATTTTTGTCGTCCCTTTTTGTGATACGTAGTGAACAGGACGGTCTGGACGATCACCTAATGGTAAGTGATACGCCTAACCATGACAGAGCGGCATTGAAGGAGACCAACAACTGATGAACAGTTGTTATCCTCCATCAATGCCGCACTGCGCCCGTCACCCGAGATAACAGATGTTGGGTCTCTTATACCCGGTAATTTCACTAGCTACAGTGCTCAAATCGCGAAACACAAAACTTTACTAACCTTATAATCAATACATTCTTGCCCTCCGGCCCGATGGACCGACTCGCGAAAGGTCGCTGGTGGAGTATGGATGAGAAAAGCGGGCTACTGAAATATCTGACGCCGAATTGAGGAGACCTCTTTTCAGCTTTGACCTGCCATAAGTTGAAAAGAAGAGAGCAGGTTGTGTCAAAAACTCTTCCTCATTTTGCTGTAATAAAAAAAACTTACGATCAAGGAAAACATCGTGAGGAAACCTGCGCATGCCTGCGAATAGATTCAAAGGTTGTGCGTGATCTCGGCCAATCCGCACTGGGCCCGCGTGGACAACTAAGGCCATTACACCTTATACTATATACCCTATATAATGAGCTGACGATGATGAATAAAAAACTAGGTATAACATTTAATTGTAAACCGTTTTTCGTTAAAATTAAGTCAGAAAATATAAATATCCGTACTACATCTTCGTCTTAAAGATTTTTTCCCCTGTCGACAAGATTACCATATTGATAAGCAGCTTTGCCAAAGGGTTGCTCCGAGATTTAAATTTTCATAATTCGTCACGTCGCCCATAACTTTACCAATCGCGTCCATTCTGATTTGCATTTGAGAAAAATAGCCGTTGCGGGCGATGAATTATAAACGCGGGGAAGATGGCTTTGACGGGGATTTTGTTATTTCGTTCAAATATTAATTTAGAGAGTTGTGTAGATATTTAAGGCGGACTGACGGTTGTAACCACAGACATCCGAATATACAATTAGACTGGACAAGCCGCCAAGTTTATAGGCAGTCCCAGTGTCGCAATTTCTTTTCGGTTCTTATCAGTGAAAAGTTATTATATTTCTTGGTAAATTTAATGATTCATTGCGATGATGGCATGTTACAATTGCACAGGATGGCATTTTGGGAAAAAACGGGAATTTCTTCTTATATTCGTGCGTCTTGACTCGTCTCACAGAGCGTAAACTGGCAGCCAGTGTATGCTCGTTGAGCTTACATTTGTCGCACTTAAAAACGCGGCTTGCCCCATCTCCTGTATTGGGAAATCTGTGGTTGTAACACAGTTTAATAAAAAAAAAAAACATTTATTCACTTATATTTGCAACGTACATTACATTACTGGGGTCTTCTGATACAGGCTTTTTTTACTTAAAAGGGGACTCCAATCACTATGTTGTTTGTTGGCCGCAGATGGCCTTTACAGCTTCACCGGGCAAGTGGCGAGCGCAGATGGCTCTCAGCCTTAAAATTTACACAACGAGCCTAAGGGCGTCCCCGAACGGGACTCGAACCTCGGCGCAACGCCCTAAGCCGAGGTTCGAGTCGACGTCGACGTCGACGCCCTTAGGCTCGTTGTGTAAATTTTAAGGCTGAGAGCCATCTGCGCTCGCCACTTGCCCGGTGAAGCTGTAAAGGCCATCTGCAGCCAACAGCAGTAGTCAGTTCGAAAAAAAAAACTATGTTATTATTGTAAGCTCTTGTACGAAATAAACTTATTATTATTATTACAATATAAGTTGTGAGAGTGTTATCATCATCAGCTCATTAGCGTCGCCACCGAGGGGCTCGAGCTACTAGATAGGGTGATTAGGCCTTACTCGTCCACGTGGGCCTAGTGCGGCGGGTTGGACGAATTCACGAACTTTGAATCTTCTTCGCAGGCGTGCGCAGGTTTCCTCACGATGTTTTCCCTTCACTGTAATACATTGGTACGTGGCGGTATTTGAACCTCAGCCTTACAGCAAGAGGGCGACAATCTACACTATTGAGCCACCGACGCTCTTGGATGGATAAAATAATTCCACTTCAGAAATTCAGTGCTCATTTAATTATTTGTAAGAAATAACAACAGAAAACATATATGGTACCTATTAAACTAAATATATTTCGTATGCTAGCTCGAAAATGACTGCCCTACGTCCCAACGATGTAAGTTTCTACTGCCCACACCTTAGCATTTAGTTATAAGGGACATCGAAAGTCCCAGGGTGCGCTCGTAAACTTGTCTCACGAAGTCCTGTAAATTGGGGTCATCCTACTGGGACTGTCCGGTGTTTACAAACGTTGGTACAATGCAGTTGGGATTTTGGCTTGTTTAGGGTTTGAATGAATTTATATGAAAAAACATTGATCTGTATGTAGTACAAGAATAAAAAAAGTAGCTTTCTCTGTCTATATGAATTAACACCGAAAGAAAACACGTACGATTTTAGAAACCTTTGATATGAACTAAGGCTAATACTAAATATGTTTTTTTATAAACCCAACATTTAATATAGTTGTAGTACAAATTCATAAACATTGCATACTGACTATTAAGGCGTGACGTCATAATTAAGTAGCCATTTTTATGAAGCTTTTTTGGGAAAGTCCATTAATGTGTTTTAAGAATTGTGATAACTATGTGAGTTTAAATGTTAACGGAGTCATTATTTTACCAATGTTTCTATTATCAAGAGATCCATCGATACCACAACATATAAATATATAATTAATATCCAATGACATTCACACAGCGCCATCTAGCCCCAAGTTAAGCGTGAAGCCTGCATTATGGGTACTAAACAACAGATAAACATACGTAATTATTGTTTTTGTAAATACATACATATTATGCATAGAAAACACCTAGATCATTACAAACAGACATGTTCATGCACACAAATGTTTGTACTGCCCGGAGATCGAACCCGGAACCCTAGGTATTGCAGCCGACGTCTCAACTAAACCGCACCACCAAATATGTTGTCGAATATACCACAGATAACGATACAAGAAAAATAATTTTCAGTATCCCTTTTAGTATTATTATACAATAACAAATGTCAGAATAAACATTCAAACAAAATAACATTTTCTTTCATAGAATTATCAAGGAGATCCCATCTCATAGTATTTACCCTAGCACGGGGATCGATAGGTGTTCCTTCCCCATATTGTCTAAGCAAGAGTCGAACTGCACTCGAGTGCTATCCCTCGGAGGGTAGAGAAAAGCTTTTAATCCGATCTGAGACAAGATTGATGGAAGTGTAGGAGGGACGTGTCCTCCTACATAACGAGATAGTTTAGAAAAAGGCGTTGATATTTGGACGTAACACCGTTTGTTTCGTTTTAACGCATCTTTATTTTTGGTACAAAAACGTTCTATTTATGTAGAAGCGTTTGTGTTATATTAAAGTTATTGGGTGTTATACCTAGGGGTTAAATTAGTTGAAACTAACTTGGTTGCTTGTTTTTTGATGTAGTAGTAGTAGTAGTAAAACACTTTATTGCTCACAAGTACACAAAAAATAAAATAAAAAAACAGTAAAATTGACAATACTGTGGGCAAAGGCGGCCTTATCGCTGCAAGCGATCTCTTACAGGCAACCTTTGGGTAAGGAACAAAGCCGGAAAATAGAGGTAGTGCACAAGCAAAACTGAACAAGACTGAGATGTCTGATGACTGAGATGTATTGATGAAGATAATAATAATTGATCATCAATAAAATATGCTTTAAAATACTAAGCAAAGAAATATGACACATACTTTTAATGCCTGAAGTCAAGTCATAAATAAATGACTATAAATGTGATCCGTTGTTAAGTATAAAAGCTCCTTGCTAAATTATTTTGTACTTAACTATTTTTGCTTTATTTAGGCCTTGATTGCGTTGTATGCATATTTATATGGTAATAGATATGTATGAAGAAATAAATTTTCTAAAGTAATTCTTAAAACGAAAACATTTTATCAATAAAACGGTACCTCGTATTTTGTTTTATCGTGGTGTTTAATTTTATTATGTTATCAACTAACACAGAAATATATTTTTTTGTTTGTTGCCACCGTAATAACATTCTATGGATGTGAATCTGAAAAAATAAAAATACTTTTTAAATTTTTTTTAAAGGAAATATGTAATTTGTACTTTCATGTAAAACAAGAAAGTTTCCATACAATAACGTCTCAACTATGCTCTTGTGAATTTATGATTAACTTTAAAGGTCAATAGTTGGCTTAACTATCACTATAATTGGCTTATAACCCACCCGTGTTACACATCCATTAATAACTTGAATTCGTTTAAGTGCAAAATCAGGAGTGGTTTAGTTCAAAAGTGATTTGTGGCGGGAAACGGTCCTCTCTGCCCTTACTCCCTTGGCCCTTCGTTTGGCTCGTTCCTAACGATTTATGTGTTAGTTAATTGTCTGTTACTTTCTCGGCTTAATTCGGATAGGAAACGCCGTTTCCGATGACTGGAGCGATCTGAAGAGTTTACGTTAGTAGTATTGCAAATGGCGGATGAGGACAAGATGGCGTAGCTAACTGGTATGATGGTGGAGACGTCGGCTACTACACCACGGGTTCCGGGTTCGATCCCCGGGCATTACAAACATTTGTCTGCAAGAGCATGTCTATTTTCAATGGTCTGGGTGTTTTCATGTAAAATATTACGTACTTACAAAAAAAATATTTTAAAATGTATATCAGTTATTAGGTACCATTACTCCTCGCTTAATTTGGGGCTAGATGGCGCTGTGTAAATGTCAGTGGATATTTAATATTATCATCATTGGGAAAGTAATGGAAGAAACAAATTATGTTTAAATAATAATTTTTAAATGAGCGTTCATCGTTAGAGAAAAAGACAAGATCACAAATATATCAGACCATGTCACCCATAGATTTAGAATTGTAGCGAGCGCTTTATATTCTAATTATTTTGAATCCTATATATATGACACCCCCACCAAAACAGCCTCTAAATTTGACCAAACCTATAATGGCTGCTAACGTCGCCACTATTTCCAAAAACAAAAGCTCAAACAATGTAAATAAAATAAAGACGTTAAGAGCTTAAGTTATGTCCAAATGGCTTCGTCTAAGGAACGTTATAGCCAACAATGAAATATGGGGGGCGTTTACACCGTCACCTGATTTGAAATAAATTTTGTTAGGCTTAATAGTGTTATGGTTCAGGAACCAGATAGCCAATCGATTATCTAGGTCAGAAATGTAGACTGTAGTAGGTTTGTTTATTATTTTTTTCGGATTGACCTATCGCTGTGTGCCCCAGGTTGCCTTCACAGTTTCACCGGACAATTGGCGAGCGCAGATGGCTCAGCTTAAAAATATATGCAACGTGCAAAATGCAACTAACAATAACAATAATAAAATTAACGATTAATTTGTGGAATCAGTTGCCATCGGAAACATTTCCGGAACGATATGACCTGGCATCTTTCAAAAAGAGAGCGTTTTTTTATATAAAGGGCCGGCAGCGCATCCCTGCGACCTCAGCTGTTGCAAATGTCCATGGGCGGCGGTGACACTTTCCATCAGGTGAACCGCATGCTCGTTTGCCTCCCTATGTTATATAAAAAAAAACTTTATTTCAGACAATATTGGTCCGTGGGTTAGTTCGGTCAAAATAAAAACTTAAACATAATTTAAGGGTGTCCCACTGTGAAGACGGAACCTCAACTTAGTTGCTAGATGACCTAGTATAAGCTTGGGGTGAAAAGCGACCGGACACGTACTGGTAACGCGAATAGACGGAATCTCGATCTTGTGCTGAAGTAGATACCACCGCAGTGCCAGATAAACGTCCCGTAATATAAGAGTGTTCGGCAGTTCTGTGTACCGGATATGAGAGACCTAACACTTGTCGTCTCGTGTGACGAGCGCAGGGCAGTGTTGACGGAAAAGTAATGCCTACTTATTAATCTTAATTTCCTTCAATACTCCATTTGTCATGGTCAGGCGTATCACTTACCAATGTATGCGAAAACTGGCCGTCCCGTTCATTGATTGTCAATAAAAAAATGATTGTTTTTGTAAGAATCAATTTACCTATATAAGTATAAAAGATGAACAAATAGTGTACAGCCCCGATAAGTACCATTGATTATTATTTTAAAAATCATATAAATTAAATATAGTACATAATAAATAAGTCACCAAACAAAATACCTCTAATTGCAAACAACCACCGAAAATATTTGACAACTACTGAACTTATACTTTCTATACGAACTTTAACGTTTGCTTTGTAACATATTTTAATTAGATTTGGACATTGATGTGGGTCTTACAATGGATATTGTACTTAAGTAATAATTTTGATTAAAGTTATTGTAAGACTGTTTTTGTCCCAATTAAAGAGAAAAGCGTCGGTGGCTCAATGGTGTGGACTGTCGCCTTTCTACCGGTAGGGCTGAGGTTCAAATCCCGACATGTGTATTCGAATTTTCGAAAATATGTACGTTATCTGACGCTCTTACGGTGAAGGAAAACATCGTGAGGAAACCCTCATGCACGCCTGCGAAGAGATTCGAACATTGTGTGAATTCGTCCAATCCGCACTAGGCCCGCGTGGACGACTAAGGCCTAATCACCGTATACGGGTAGGCTTGAGCCCCTCGGTGGGGACGTTTAATGAGCTGATGATAAAGAGAAAAAAAAACCAAAGAAATTATATTAAATGTATGATATACCTACTCAATCACAAACTCCGGCACAAACAAAAGAAACATAAAGTAAATAAAAAGAAAGTTCCAGATAAATAATGTTCAATGAACACAAAACATAATCAAGGACACTCTATCTCCCCTTTATGGGTATAATCAAATAAAATTACCACTATGGTGTAATGTAGGCCTACGGGTGGTTAGGGCATTATCGCCGACAAAACGCTGCGATTTTCCTCCCCTTTCGAGGGGCACATATCTTTGCCAAGTAAGCGATTTTGGTTATATGCAGTGTACATTACTTTGCGTGTTCTCGAACTGTTATATTTTGTGGGAAGATATTTGAAAATGAAAAATGAAAATGAAAAGTGTTTATTCAGTTTAGGTCCTTATAGAACACTTATGAATGTCAAATGAAGCTACCACTGGTTCGGGAGGTAGTTTTCCACTGAGAAGAAACCAGCAAGAAACTCAGCAGTTACTCTTTTCAAAAAAATTGTGTTGAATACAGATTCATTTGTAATCAAAATAATTATATATATATTTGATGTTTAGATATTGCATTTTAAGGTAAAACATTCTTAAATATGTAACAATATTTACTTCGACTATGGTGAAGGAAAACATCGTGAGGAAACCTTCACGCACGCCTGCGAAGAGATATAAAGGTTGTGCGTGAAGTCGTCCAATCCGCACTGCGCCCGCGTGGACGACTAAGGCCTAATTGCCCTATTCGGGTAGGCTCGTGCCCCTCGGTGGGGTCGTTTAATGAGCTGATGATGATGATGATTTACTACGAAGTTATAGTTTTTATTAGCTCAAAGTAAAAAGCAAAGTCCATAGTCATGTACATAGTTTAGGAAGCCCTCATGACCGTCAAATAACATTTAATATCGATTTGGAATATATATTTCAATTTTGCCGGATTATCTTTACCTACGTAAATCTCGAATGAAATTAAAGCATTTATCTGCAAGAAAACACAAATGAATAAATAATATCCACTGACATTCACACAGCGCCATCTAGTCCCAAACTAAGCATAAAGTCTATATATATATATAATACGCATATGTTTTTGATATATATCCATATATAACATTGTTTTCGTTAAATCCATACATATTAATATAGACCAATACAAATAGTTTATGCTAACAGATGTTTGTACTGTCCGGGGATGGGTCGTCAAATGATATATTTTACATTGACAATTCGTCAAATATTCGTCATGCACGTATTTCTTTGAATTCTGGTCTTCTCCTTGTCTAGTAGGAAATCAAATTCATTCAATCAATCAGCCCATTATCGTCCATTGCTGAACACAGGCCTCCCCCAATGAGCGCCAACCATCTCGGTCCTGAGCAGTTAAATTCATTACAGGCCGGCAACGCATTTCTTTGCCCCTGGCATTACAAGTGTACATGGGCGACGGCGTCGTTTGCCAGCCGATGAGACGTCTGCTCGTATGCCCGCTATCACATAAAAAATAGCAATCAGATCGACCTTGATGCCTAAGCCACCTTACGATTACCTTATACCAATTCTGGTAAATTCTGATGATCTTCTCCCATCACTTGAACTTAATACAGACTCAGTAATGTACGTCGCATGGGTTACCGCCGAGTAACCGTTGTGATGCCATCTCATAGCTATTATTGTGATAAATGCTTTTTTTGTCGCTGGTAGGGTTGGTGCCAGCAAATTGAGGTTTACGCGCGTCGTCGTCGCAAATGGCTTTTATTATTGTTAAATATAGTAGCTGCATTATCAGGAATGTATGTGAATTGAACGCTGTATATCTTTTGTGTACTTTTATTTTATAATTCGATTTAAAGAAAGCCAAAAAATTTTATTATTGCGTTTGGTTAGGATATTTTAAATAATAAATATCCACTGACATTCACACAGCGCCATCTAGACCCAAGTTAAGCGTGAAGCCTGTATTTTGGGTACTAAACAACGGATAAACATACGTATATACATTTTTTTGTAAATACATACATATTATACATAGAATACACCCAGACTATTACAAACAGACATGTTCATGCACACAAATATTTGTACTGCCCGGGGACGTCTCAACCGCAACACCAAATTGGTCGTCCATATTGCAGATTGAATCACCTGATTGTCTGAAAAGAAAGTTGATTCCGTGGTTTGAATGGCACGCTTAGCCGTAAGGTCTGACCATGGATTTAGAATTTACGAGTGGGCTTGTGCCCCCCGGTGGGGACATATATGAGCTGATGATACATTAATTTGGTAGCATTAGATTTTTACTATTTAGTATACAATGCCTAAAAGATTGAACATCAGTCGTCTCAGGTGATGAGCATAACATTAACTATCAAGTTAGACTAAAGTTAAAATCCATTTACTCAAATAGTATAATTAAAAGCAGAAGAACGTAAAAGAAAACACAAAACAAAGTATAAAAAACATTCAAAACACCAAAGTTAAGTGCAAAATGTATTTTGTTACTTGAAAGAGCGCTTCAATGGTTTTGACCTGTTGAGAGTTAACCGATGAAAACTAGTCATCCTGTTCACTTCTTAATTGTAAAGTTTTCACCTCAAATTAACCAAATCACACCAAGCCAAAACACCTCAGATCTAGGTTATACGCTGTACCTAAAACCCGCTTACTTTGTAAGACCCGTGCTAAGAAAGTTAAACGTCGTAAGCTAAAAACTCAAAGCGCAGTGGTTAAGTTTACACGAATCCTTTGCGGGAATGTTTTACCCGGTAACGTGGATTTGTATGTAATTCTTGAAATGCAAGCGCATTCCAAAGTTTGATTACGGATTTTTGCATAAAAATAGCCAAGTTTTCGACGCAGCAACAGTCAAGTGACGAACTAGAACTTTGAAAAGGTTTGTTTACGTTCGAAAGGTAGATGGTTTGAAGTTTAAAAACTCTTGATTTGCGGTAGTGGTTTAAAAATTCATAGTTTGATAAATAATCAGAGCAAACCTAAGGGTGTATGAACATACCTATTTGAAAGGAATGGGTATTTACGTCTAATAATATTTTTTTTCTTAATACTCGTACGTCTAATAATAACCTGCGTACGCCTGCGAAGAAATTCAAAGGTTGAGCGTGAAGGCGGCCTATCCGCACTGAGTCCGCGTCAAAAACTAAGGCCTATACACCCTTTACGGGTAGGCTCGTTCCCTTCAGTGGGGACATTTAATGAGCTGATGATGATACATTAATTTGGTAGTTTTGTAATAGGCCAACAAGATGCGAGTGATGACATCCGTAAAACGGCCGGTAACAGTTGGCATCGGAAAACGGTAGACAGATATATGTGGCGTGCTATTGGAGAGGCCTATGTTTATCAGTGGACAGGAGTAGGCTGATGATAATGATGATCAAATTACGACTGTGCATAGATTACCTCTATGTGACAAAGTAGCAACTTAATTTGAGACAGAGATTTTTGACGACCCATTTGGTGCAGCACTTGAGACGTCGACTGCAACACCAAGGGTTCCGGGTTCGATCCCCGGGCAGTACAAACATTTGTGTGCATGAACATGTCTCTTTGTAATGGTCTGGGTGTTTTCTATGTATAATATGTAAGTATTTACAAAAAAAATGTATATAAGTATGTTTATCCGTTGTTTAGTACTCATTATACAGGCTTCACGCTTAACTTGGGGCTAGATGGCGCTGTGAGAATGTCAGTGGATATTTATTTATTATTTATTTGCACGATTTCTTTGTGTACAATATGTGTTTTAGCCTGCCAAGTCTTGACAAACTGGGACAATCGCAACAGTTAATTCTCTCTCTCTCTCTCTCTCAGTAGACTATCTATGGTTAAATCTGAAACCCCCTACAACAATACACCGAGCTTTAAATCTGCACTCGACAGAAGTAAAATTAACACCATAACTCATCGTTCACAAAGGGCGGAATGATAACAAAAACGACCCTATTCCGTTCCCTGTCCAGCCCTTTTGAAGCACTTGACAAAATGCCGTGTCGGGTCATTTTGAGAACGATCAAATCTCTTGCTTTGTCGGATTAAAAATATGTACATTTGTAATTATCCCCGAGTTTGTCGACCTTCACTTCGTCACATATGACAGTGGAAGAAAGAAAGAAACATTTATTAAATCTAAACATTGCATGTGACAAGTTCTATTCAACCTATCACCTAAGCTTGCCAAGACGCGGTCTCCACTCCAGAACTCGTCTGCTCCAACGGCCATCGGTGCTGCGACATACGTGACCAGCCCACTGCCACTTCAACTTGCTGATCCGGCGGGCTATGTCGGTAACTTTAGTTCTCTTACGGATTAAATCATTTCTGATCTTATCCAAGAGAGACTCCGAGCATAGCTCGCTCCATTGCGCGTTGAGTGACTTTGAAATTGTGAACTAATCCCGCAGTCAGTTCACAATATTAAATTATGTATAAACGCAATTTTACAACGCAATAGATTTCCTAATGTCTCGACCTACCAGAGGAATAATCATCATCAGCTCATTAAAACATCCTCAACGAGGGGCACGAGCTTACCCGTAAAGGATGTCCCACCAAAAACATTCTGTAAAAAACTAAGCAAGTCTCGATGGAGCTGCTCGGTTATCTTTAACAAGTAATGAAATTTAGGCAAAGTGGTGCCAAGTCTAAAGTTCCTACCTGCAATTTCTTTATTATTATAGTAAATATGTTGTGTGACTTTACCGTTGAAAGCTACAAAAGGGTGCTCCATGACACAATGCACTAATCTGTCGCCAGAACCGCTACCCATTGACGATAAAAATTTGCCACTTGGAAATTGATTCAATAACAAGTTGATTGGAGGCTTGATAAAGCCACTAACGTATAAAGAATGTTCAACGCCAAGTCACACAACATTAACTATAATAATAAAGAAATCGCAGTAAGCAAACTTAGATTTTACTAAAGCATCCCCCGTATACCTTCGGTAAAGTAAGACCACATACTTGTATTTATTACAAGTCAAAGAGATCCTTCCATCATCCATCCCATTTTCACCATCGGGATACAAGACGTAGGTGAGCGTTCTATCCTTACGTGGTTGACATCCCACGTATCCGCACAGCCCGCTATGGTGCCTCGTTCCTAATGCGCACCGCAAAGGAATGACACTCTTTGCTTCCTTATGTGTTCCCCGAGCATTACAACCTGGCCGTCTTCAAGGCAATAGTGAATAGGCTGTTTCTAGCCGGGCATGATGCATCCTCGGCCGCAGCATCACTTACCATCAGGTGAGATGGCGGTCAAGTGTATACAAGATAAAAAATACCTTCTAATTTCGTAATATAACTTTGACCTTTGAAGACCCCTTCGCATTGTCAACACCTCACTAAATTGACATATAAGTACAATACTGCAGCTTGAAGCTCATAAGTCGATCGAACCGTTTTGTCTAAGCCGCACCCGCCCGGGAGTCGAACCCTCTGTAAGTTATTGTTTCCATTACAACCCCTCGCACGGGGGTGAAATATGTTCGTGTTGCAGTTAATAGTTATATTTTAACTAGTTTTTTTTGTTATACACCAGTAAGACATTGTACAGTACGATTATTATATTTACAAGTGTATTTTATTGATATAATATAAATGGTTTTTTATTAAAAAAGAAAAGAATAGCTAAAAATCATATTAAAGAATTCAGAGCGTCGGTGGCTCAATGGTGTAGACTCTTGCCTTCCGAACAGGAGGGCGCACGTTCAAATATCGCCACGTACGAGTATCAATATGATTTCAAATTTTCAAAATTATATGTACGTTCCCCCACGTCCTAACGGTGGAGGAAAACCTCGTGAGAAACCTGCGCATGCCTACGAAGAGGTTCAAAGGTTGTGCGTGGAGTCGTCCAATCCGCACTGGGCCCGCGTAGACGACTAAGGCCTATACACCCACGTACGGGTAAGCTCATGCCATTTGGAGGGAACGTTAAATGAGCTGACGATGATGATGATATCAGAGCCTTTCGGAGCCTCTTAAAACATAGGGACCAAGTGCTCACCGCTTTTACAGTGATTTAGTCAAAAATCTAAATGACTATGCAGTTAAGAGGGCTGGTGCTTTTGCTTGGTAAATATTATCAGTTTGTCCATTCAACGTGGAAATGCAGCCAGACTTTTAGGCACATCACCAAGCAAGAGCTTGGACATCTTGGACAGACGGATTTGTATTTATAGATAACTTCTGTGTTTCGGGGTGAGGGCACTGTAGCTAGTTAAATCACTGATTATAAGAGACCTAACATCTGTCGTGTCGGGTGACAGCGCAGTACAGTGTTGACGGAAAATTAAGACTATCTATATTAAGCCGTCGGTCCCGGCTACAAATTTAGGATGTGAAACGACAATTTTCGTTCACCCATATTTTGTTTAGTTGCTATTGACGACCTAGTTGGTGTTGCGGTTGCATCGTCGGCTGCAACACCAAGGTTCCAGGTTCGATCCCCGGGAAGAACATTTGTGTGCATGAGCATGTCTGTTTGTAATGGTCTGTGTGTTTTGTATGTATAATATGTATGTATTTATAAAAATAATGTATATAAGTATGTTTATCCGTTGTTTAGTACCCATAATACAGGCTTCTAGCTTAACTTGGGGCTAGATGGCGCTGTATGAATGTCAGTGGATATTTATTTATTATTCTTCCGCTAAGCACTCATACGTCAAAAACATTTATTCGTTAAAGAGTAAAAGTGCCTTGTACCCGTCCTCAATCGTGCGATCGTTTTATTTTCTTCGAACAATGTACTATATTTTCTCACGATATTAACTCATAATTATGGGCTTGTTTCGTTACCTTATTATACTGGTATATGTTACAGGCCAATATCCTTATAATGAGAAACCTTATACAAAACGAATGTACGAGAATAAACGCGATATTTTTACCTCAGAGAAACTGGGTTCGGCGCGGGTGATATAGCCTAATTATATTTACTTACGGAGTTATTGACAACCCCTGTGGTGTAGTAGTTGAGACGCTTTACAACTAAAGGTTCCGGGTTCGAATCTTGGGCAGTACCAACTGGACTTGGTCATCGCAAGATGAAACAAGATTTATAATCGTTTTACATTCCGCGACGATTGAACCGTCATCAGAACGTTGTCAAAATAGTTCTATTCACAAACTATATTTACGTCGCGAACTATATTCACGTCGCAAAACGACATCATTCATGTAACGATGGAACTAATTGTAACTAGTACAGATTCGAGAAATCGTTTTCTTCCGAGTAAAAACGGTTAACGACCCACGACTAGTACAAAAATTTGTGTGTATAAACATGTCTTTATTCACCCAATAGGGCGTAAAGGCATTAGTCGTCCACGCAGGCCTAGTGCGGATTGGACGACTTCACACACAACCTTGAATCTCTTCGCAGGCTTGCATGAAGGTTTCCTCACGATGTCGGATAACGTACATATATTTATCGAAAATTCGAAAACACATTGGTACGTGGCAGGACTTGAACCACAGCCCTCCCGGTACCAGGGCGACAGTCCACACCATAGAGCCACCAAAGCTCTCCCCAGTATCCCACATGATCCGCCATTCCATGTATCACGCAAGCCCGAAACAACTAGTGACGAAACAACCGCCAAAACCCAAAATTAATTAACGAACCCCCACAATCATTACCGAAGAAAAAGCCTTAAACTTACCACTTTTTACCCACCGCTAATTGACCGAACACAACTTAACCGCTTAAGGAATAAGACTCAAGTTGATTTGTGCTCTTAATTTTGCGTGGTAACAAAACTTGGCGTTGTTTTTCGTGCGTTTAGCTGGGTGTAAATTAGACCTTATTAGTATTAAAATAGGATCGTTGTCGTTGGTGAACAGATGTGGAGTTCAAAGATGGTCAGAGAAACGAAAATTAGTCTAATGACCGTAATTAGGGAGCCGGGAAACGCATAGGACGTAACACACGGGATTATTTCAGTAACATTTCTTTGGGATGCGTACAGTTATTTATATGTTACGACTTATCCCTTATTGTAAAGCTGATTTATGGGGGAGAATGTGTAAAATTAAGGAAAATGAGCCATATTATTAAGCACCTGGCCGATCAAGGCAAGAGTGAATAGGATGTTTCTAGACAGGCATGATCTCTCGGCCGCATCATCACTTACCATCAGGTGAGTTGGCGGTCATCACTTCTTGATTGTATCGCTTACGTATGTATATTGTCAATGTAATAAGTGTATGTCTTGTAAACTGTCCTAAATTAATAAATAACATAGCCCTCTACATAGCACGTTGAGCAGCACAGTGTTGACAGAAATTAATTATCAACTGTTGTTGGTTTCCTTCAACACTGAATCTATTTTAGTGTATCACTTACCATCAGCGAGCTAATAAGTTGCCCTGTTCATGTAATGATAAACCTATAAATCAAATAAGCATATAGTCTATGATATGGCTAAGTAGGTACTGATCAACAGATAAACACACTGCATGTACCTTTTTGTAAATTCACAATACATAGAAATGCCCAGAACAATATAAACATGTATGTTTATACACACAGATGTTTCTATAGCCCGGGAATCACACCCGGTATCCATAGTGTAATTCATCTCAACAATTAAACGATATGGCTTGACGTGGCTCGTCACGTATAGTGAAATAACTTGATGCAGTGACTGACGAATAGACGTCATTCACACGCGTCTTTTAAAATAGAGTATTTATTCCTATTAAAAGAAACAGCAACGCATTTCTTCAAACAGGCAAGACTAGAAGTGCGTTGCCCTTTGAATGAGAAAACGCTGTTTTTAGAAGTCTTATTTTTTATGTCATATGTGTACAGGACGGTCAGGAAGCTCACCTGATGATAAGTGATACGCGTGACCATGGCAGAGCGGCATTTAAGGAACCAAAACTGATAAATAGTTATTATTCTCCACCACTCCATCAATGCCGCACTGCTCACGTCACCTGAGACAACAGATGCTAGGTTTCTATTACCCGGTAATTTCACTAGCTACAGTGTTCTCATTCCGAAACACAAAAGTGCATAACACTCGTGTTTCACGGGACGATATCTGGGCTGCGGTGGTACCTACCTAAACGACTCAGTATCGACTCTACCACCTTTTAGATTATTTAAAGTAGATCGAGGTGATAGCATCTCTTCTTATTAACATATCCATGGCAAAAAGATCAAACCATTTTGACTACCAGTGTGGTATAATGGTCAAGACATCGGCTAATATACCGGGTTCCGGGTTCAATCCCCGCCATTAAAAACATGTGTGCATGTTCATGTCTGTTTGTAATGGTCTTGGTGTTTGTATGTATAATATGTGTGTATTTACAACAAAAATGTATACAGTTATGTTTATCCGTTGTTTTGTATCCATATTACAGGCTAATGCTTAGTTTGGGGCTAGATGGCGACCTGTAAAAGTCAGTGGATATTTATTTATTTAAACCATAGCGACCCAAAAGATTGTTACGGTGACAGCGTTGTCTACAGCCGTCATTAAATCCTTCTGAAAGCAGCTGGGCAAGCAGGAGATGACATAATGATAACATGACCTCAAAGAAAATGCATTCCTATGCACTCCGGTATTGCAGTACATGGGTGATCTTATCATTTTCCGACACTTTTGCCCTATAATTTTTTATTTCATAGATAGACAAATAGCGTCGGTGGCTCAATGGTATAGATTCTTGCCCACCTACCGGGAGGGCTGAGGTTCATCTTGCCGCATACCAACGTGTTTTCGAATTTTCGAAATTATATGTTATCCGACTCTCTTACGGTGAAGGAAAACGTGAGGAAACCTGCGCACGCCTGGGAAGAGATTCGAGGTTGTGCGTGACGTCGCCAATATGCACTGGGCCCGCGTGGACGATTCAATCCTGTACACTATATGGGTAGGCTCGTGCCCCTCGATGGGGACGATTAATGAGCTGATGATGATGAGATCATCGAATGGTAAATAATATACAAGCAACACCGAAGAAGTTGTTGACAAGTGCCTAGACAACCTTAGAAATCGAATTGGCAAATTGAAACATCGGATGGAAAAGGGAATTTAAGTTGGAACTAATAGGTCACGATTTCATTCCAGTCGAGACAACCTATTCGGCTGTCCCAAACTTATAAATAATAAAATAGCATAAAAACTTAAAAACTAACTTTTAAACTTTACCTATATTTATGTGAGCAAAAATTACACAAACCTCCTACAAACTAATCCCGAAAAACTTACACTGAAATTTACTGTATCCCCTCAAAATAAGTTTTCATCCGCATTTTAGTTTAACCCTACCAGGTCTTACACCTCATAGAGCCATAATAGCCTTTTTAAAGTCGCTGCCAACACTTAACCCTACAATGGTAAGTCCGTAATACGGCATTAGGTGTACAAAACGCGCCAGTTTCGGCACTAACCGTTTATGTCCCGTGTAACATACGGGAGGGTTAATTTTAAAGGCCGTTAAACTTTATATTTAGCTTTATGGGGGTAAGAATTTTCTAGTCAGCATTTGCTGGGTTATGGCCTAGGATAGAAGTTATAACTTGGAAGGGTCGTGAGATATTTTGTACTTGAGTTTCGTTTATGTTTTTATGGGTTTATTAGTGCAATGAAGATCTCTTGTGTGACAGAGTTAGGGTTCCGTAAGATATTTGAAATGCTTTAAATGGATAGATTGTTATATTATTAAAAGTGTCGATCAACTAACATTTAGACAGCGCCATCTCGCTAAAATTAAAGCAAGGAACTTGTTATATGAGTGCTAACCAACGTATTAACAAACTTATATACATTTTATACATACGCATGTTATACGAACGTATATTTATAGAAAACCCCATGTCAATAAAAACAAACATTTAATTTATTTTTTTATGTACGAAGTGAACAGGACGGCTAGGACGCTCGCCTAATGGTAAGTGACACGCCTGACCATGACAGAGCAGCATTCAAGGAGACTAACAACTAATAGTATGTTGTATGCACATAAATGTGTTTACTGTCCGAGGATGAACCTAAACCCTTGATATATCAGCCAACCTCTCAACCATTACATCACATGGTCGTCAAAATACATAATTTATCAAATTATTCACATGTTTAATCAACAAGACTTAACGGATTAAGGCGCGAACATTGACAACCGCAAAAAGAGTTATAATTATTTTTTAATTTAAAACACAATGGCCGACAGGTAACTTGTCTCGTATTTCGTCACCATTAATTTGCACAAGCCATTTCCCGATCTCATGCATTCGCCAAATGAAGATTTAAATGGGCCGAGTACATTGTAATCGCGGATTTCCCGGTGCTGTCGTTAACAATTTATGAGGGAAAAGTTGCCAAAAAATGCGTAAATATTTATAAAACTCAGCCGTTTGTCAGTTTGCGCTGAGGTTCCGTATAAAAAAAATAACAGTCTTGGTAGGTACCACCGCAGTGCCAGATATAGTCTTGTGAAATAGGAGTGTTTGTACTTGTGTGTTTTGAGGTAAGGGCACTGTAACTAGTGGAATTACCGGGTATAAGAGACCTTTCATCTGTTGTCTTGGGTGCCGGGCGCAGTGCGGCGATGATGGAGAAAAACATAGATTTAAATTTACTAGATAAGTAACTTGCGCGTCAATACGTTGCCACCGTACATATGTCCACAAGCATATGCCCGGGTTGCATCAAATCAGTGCTCAGTAATACGTCAACAGAGTTAAACTTAACGACGCGCGGTGAAAAAATTCTCCAAACTGGTGTAACGTGTAGGAAAAGAATTCATTTCAAGGTCACAAAAACATAACGAAGCCATCTTTATTACTTTTCGTATGTAGGTTTCTAATGTTTATAATTAAATTGACGTAAAATCTGTAAAAACTAAAAATTACGTTTCAAATATTACGTTTAAGGATCAGTGTTACCATTAAAAATCAAATCTGGTTTGCACACTATTGTAGAAAAAAATTGTAACATAAATAGGTATATGAATATAATGTTTTCTGTTTTATGGTTTTCACAAATTATAATATTATCATATATTGGCTGCAATGTAAAAAATGCATCAAATCTTTATTGTCTATTATTTTTTTGTTAGTGACCAATAGTCTGCATACCAATTTTTAGCTATGTACTTTAAAATTGTGGAATGTTTCATAAAAACTTCCACCCCCCGTTTTAGGGTAGTGAGGTTAGAATAAGACAAAAAGTAGCTTATGTCCGTCTCCAGGTTACCATCAATCATCATGACAAATTTCATAAAACTCCGTTCAGCCATTGAGGCGTGAAAGCGTAACCAACAGAGTAACTTTCGCATTTATTATTTTATTTCAATGGATTGCAGCAAAATAATAATATTATGTCTACTGTTTCAATAATGACTTTTTTTCAGCAACGAATGTCAATTTTTAAACATAAACAATACTTATCCACTATCCTAAATAGCAATTACATAATTTACACATACTTACAAAACAATATCGAAATTTTTTAATGACTAATTTATCATTATTAAAAATATGTTTATTTTATTTATAATTTTGTGCAAAATTTCTTATGGCAGGCAACACCAACCCGAAATTGCATGATTGTGTTTCTGTCTTTGTTCAAAGTTAGCAGCTGTATTGTCTTTGTGCCTTGAGGAAGTGAGACAAATATATTTACATTGCAATCTTTACTGGTTTCAAGGTTACGTCTTCGCAGTTATAGAAGTGGTTACACTATATCGCCAGGCGCGTATGGTTATTGCTTCTCTATATATGTATCTCAATGGAGAAAAATAACTATCAGTTGTTGGTCCTCATCAAGTTTGTTATGGTCAGGTGTATCACTTACTATCAGGTGGGCGTCTTGCCGTCCTGTACACTTGGTATATTAAGAAAAATTTTTAAAAAAATGCTTCTTTTTGTCTGTTGAAATCGCACAGTTAATTGGACTATATTGTGTCCCTTATATAAGTATTTTTGTTTAAGGATTTGAGGTCACGGTATTCAGTAATTTGCTGCGTCTGCCTTTTTTAACATACTAACATTAAGACATAATTGCTCGGGAAAGGAAATAGGTGGGATTAAAATACTCACGCAGACCACGGGTCTATTTGCAGGGATGTAAGTACCTCAATATTAACAATCTGTAATTGTAAACTAAGAAAGAAAGAAAGAAAGAAAATATTTTAAGATGTTTTCAATCAGTGTTACCGCTCGATATCTTGCCGGATCGTTTCTTGCTGGCTCGTCTCGAAGATCCTACTAATTCCGAACCGGTGAGTCATTAAAAAATATATAAAAAAAAACAATTGACGATTCAAAAGTATCTGTAACAGATTTATTTGAATAAATATTTTTTCATTCTTTCTTTTTTTCGATAGTCGATTTTTTTATGTTGAAGTGTACAGGACGATACAGAATGATATTTAAAGAATGGTACGAAAAAAGGTTTCGTCAACTGACGACGGAACCCTAAATACGTAAAAGTTACAAATCACTTGTGAAATTCAATTTTCGGCCAGAACACAGTGTCGTTTTTTAAAATTATTGTTGATTAATTTTTAATTGGAAAATACGCAACGGCCAAAGTATTTACATACTTTTGTTTTGTTTCGGTAAATTTGTTCTGGCCAACGTGATATTTGATGCGGTTTTTAATTTTAACCACTCGGGTGGTTAAAAGACATATTATAATTTTGACATATTTATATATTTTTGATATAATTATAAACCATAATATGGAGTCATCAATGTATTACTCCGCAACGCGCGGTACAGCATTGGTTTCTTTTTCTAGTCGCCAAGATTTTCCTTATAACATCTGCCAATAAAGGTCCCGTTAAAATCGGTCCAGCAGTTTGAAGACAACCCGGAACAAATAGACGGGCCGACAAAAGTTTTAAAAAATATATATATTGAAGTATGCTCCATATATACATATATTCATATGCGTGTAGTAAAAAACAATTATTTCATTATTACAAACAGTCACTCTAATCACTGGACTGCGATTGGTTGAAACGTGACGTAAATAAATAAATAAATATCCACTGACATTCACACAGCGCCATCTAGCCCCAAGTTAAGCGTGAAGCCCTTTGTTATGGGTACTAAACAACGGATAAACATACTTATATATTTTTTTTGTAAATACGTACATTTTATACATAGAAAACACCCATACCATTACAAACAGACATGTTCATGCACACAAATGTTTGTACTGCCTGGGGATCGAACCCAGAACCTTGGTGTTGCAGTCGACCTCTCAACCGCAACACCAAATGGTTCGTCATAAAACATCACACAACCGCTTGATAATGAAGCGTTCTATACTCCAGACTTTGTAGAAAGGTATAAACCTTGTTGAAGGTGTTAAGATCCTTAAAAAAATTGTAGGTGGAAAAAATGTCTGTGAGTTTGTTTAACCGTTCTTAATTAAGTTTCCCTTGTTTAGTACCCAAGTACCTACAAACTTCTTGCTTACATACATCTCGATTAATTATAAATTATTAATGATTTTTTTCTTCATTTTGCTTATAAATACTATACGTAAAGTCCTATAAAAACCATAGATATTAAAAAAATCTACAACAAAAGGCGTCCAATGAAAACTGCTCATTCAAAATCAGAACAACGTCAACAACGAATTCCAAAATGGCTGCCAACGAACGTTCATGGAAGAAAAGATTAGTGGAGCTCTAATCTAAGCTAAACACGACTCCCAATTAACCTGGAATAATTAATATAAGTTCAAAAGGTCTCTTAGCCGATTGGGGCAGCTCACACCGAGAGATTTGACCTTAGGTTAAATATTAGTTGTTAACTGTAGGTCAAGTTAGAGGTTAACTTTAGCCTTTGATACGGTTGTTTGGGAGTTAAAGTTGTCTTAGACGGTTTAAGTTACAACTATATTGATATAGGGTTGGTAAATATGAATTATTAAACTTCATTAACGTAGTTTTGAAACTAAGCATTACTTGTTTTGGAGCTCAAGCATTGGATTAACCTTTGGTTAGCACAAAGAAGTTTGTCTGAACAAGGAAAAATTAACTGAAGACAAAGATAATTATTAAGAGCGTCGGTAGTTCATTGGTGTGGACTGATGCCTTTTTATCTAGAAGGTATAGGTTTAAAAGTCGCCACATCCCAATGTCTTTTCGGGTTTGCGAAAATATTTCACGTTTATTCGGGTCTATCACTCTTACGACGTGAAGTCAGTCATCCACACGAGCCCAGTGCGGTTTGGTCGAGTTTAAAAAAAGCGCACAACCATTGAATATCTTCGTAGGCGTGCGCAGGTGTCCTCACAATATTTTTCTTCACCGTTAGAGCTCTTACGGGGGTCTTATACCGGTTTTTTATAATTAGCCTCAGTTCAATCTAGCACTAATCCGTACTGCCACGAAATGTAAATCACACCTCGTCCAAACGTGTAATCCGAGTTCATCCGAGTTGGTGCCGCCGGTCCCCACCGTAATTATACATCACAATAGACAATAGAACCGGCTTTCTGAGTGTAGGCACTACTAAATAATACCTACTACACCCTGCGAGTATATTCCTACAATAGTGAATGTAGAATTGGATATTTGATCAATACTCATGGTGTTCCAGTTATTAAATCTTTGTAATAAATGATTGTAAAATTACATGAAGGTAAATGATAAAACTCTGTAAAAAATGATATAAAAAGTGTAAAAGAGTGACTATCGAGTTTCTTGCCGGCTCCTACTTATTCCGAACCGGTGGTAGAGTCATAAAAAAATAATAATAATTGACGATTCAAAAGTATCTGTAACAGATTTATTTGAATAAAGTTGTTTCTTTGTTTTGTTTGACCTATTTGGTGAAACGGTTGAGAAATTGGCTTTAAAACCAAGGGTTCTGGGTTCGATCCCCGGCAGTACAAACATTTGTGTGCATGAACATTGTCTGTTTGTAATGGTCTGTGCGTTTTCTATGTAGCATGTATATAAATATGTTTATCCGTTGTTTAGTTCCCATATTTCAGGAGGAATGCTTAGTTTGGGACAAGATGGCGCTGTGTTAATGTCTGTGATTATTCATTATTATTATACCAATATCATCATCATCATCATCAGCTCATTAAACGTCCCCACCGAGGGGCACGAGCCTACCCGTATAGGGTGATTAGGCCTTAGTCGTCCACGCGGGCCCAGTGCGGATTGGACGACTTCACACAACCTTTGAATCTCTTCGCAGGCGTGCGCAGGTTTCCTCACGATGTTTTCCTTCACCGTAAAAGCGTCGGATAACGTACATATATTTTCGAAAATTCGAAAACACATTGTTACGTGCCGGGATTTGAACCTCAGCCCTCCCGGTAGGAGGGCGACAGTCCACACCATTGAGCCACCGACGTTCTATATATTATACCAATATAATAAATGCGAATTGAACTGTTGTGTGTAGTTTGTTAGCTTTCACGCCCTAAACGGCGGAACGGATTTTGATATTATTTGGTGATAGGATAGATAGTAACTAGGAGAACATAGGATACTTTTTGTCTAATTCTAACCCCCCACTGTTCCGCCTATAATTTTAAGATGTTACTCGTTATCGTGTCCACAATCTATCCGATTCAAAAGGTCACCGCACTCGTTCCCACTTAAGGTTAGGAGATGGCCATCTTGCTCTTAACTAAGCAATTTAGCCTGTCATAATTATAGTGACTGAACAACGGATAAACGTACATAAACATATATATATGTAAATATTTTTGTAAATTCATACATATTATACATAGAAAACACCCAGAACAATAATGTTTGTTTTGCCCGTGGATCGAACTAGGGACCCTTGGTGTGATAGCCGACGTCTCAACCATAAGGTACAAAAATGGGTCGGCCATATCACCAGATGAATACTAACTAATCTAATTTCTCCTTTTTTGTTTCAGGTAAAAATGAAAAAACCTTCATATTGTGAGCTCTACATATAACATTTTAAGAAGACAATGGATACAAAACCTAGACCTGGTTAAGGCGGCGGGTAGCAGATGGATGTTAACTGCTAGGAATCGGCCCGCGTGGAAATCATTAGGCCTCCCCTTCGTCCAGCAGTGGACATATCAGGCTGAAATGATGATGATGAACTAGAGTTCATCATTATCACCACACTATGTTTAGAAACTAGTGTGATGTTATGGTTTATCGGCTATCACATCAAGGGATCCGGTTCTTTCTCAAGCAGTACAAAGATTTGTGTGTATGAACATGCCTTTTCTTGTATTTGTTTATGGTTTATCTTTTTAATTGTAAATGTATTGATAGAAACACCAAAATCGTGATGATTTTATTCTAAATTATTGTACTACTGTGTTTGGACTATTTTTCATCAAGCCTATTAAAATATCGAATTTACCTTAAACGCAATAACCATCGCCATAATTGTCTTTTACCCAATCACCAAAACATCCAATATTCAATTATCAATGTCCAATATTTACGATCAAAAGGAAAAATGGTCAATGAAATATTTACTTACCACAGTACCTTCTGTATGTCGAAAGGGAAATATAATGCTGAAGCCACAATAGCCCTTAACGAGTCCCTCAATCGTGATGAATGGGGGATGAAATAAAAAGGGATTTTGTTGCGAATTATGAGGGAACGTGATTGGGATCACTTCTTATTTAATGGATTTTTTAGGTAAACGGTAAGTTCGCTCACCTAGTGGTAAGTGATACGCCGGACCGTAACAGATTCAGTGTTGAAGGAAATAAATGAGGTCACTATTTTCGTCAATGGCTTGTGCCCGTCACCCAAGATCCGCGTGGGTTACTGCCCAAACTCCCCATAGCCATTCGGTGTGGAATGGCTGTCTCTGCAGTGTGTCTATGATCCGCTGATGATTACACTTCCGTCCTCATTTATAGGTGAAGTTTCCAAAAGATATCTTTTGCTCGTTGACTCTTTATAGCATAAACATGATATATATATATTTTTATCACTCTGACCCATATAAGGTACGTATTGTGTGGCGTTTTTATAATTGGATCTGTGTTTAATGATTTTAAAAGAAAGGTTACCAAATTCAAGCTGCCTCCGCGTATTTAGATCAAAGGGGAGGGGAAGGTATCTATTCTACCGTATACTTTGTCTCCAAATGATGCACGATATAAAATCAATGACTTTTTACGGGTCTACGTCCTAAAAGTTGTGTGGTGCAAGTTAAAAGAGTATTACGTTCTTAATTTTATTAAGGCAAAGATATTTTCGTCATCATCGGCCTAAACAGGCCCACTGAAGTGTACAGGTCTTCCCATACAGCATAGCCATGGGGAGATTGGATGAACTGCTTAATGTGCATAGTATTTTTTATTATTGTTCCAATCATAGATCAAGAGCGTTCATGGCTCAATGGTGTGAACTGTTGCCTTCCTACCAGGAGACAGGTTCAAATCCAGCCGCATACCAATGTGTTTTCGAAATCATATGTACGTGACCCGACGCTCTTACGGTGAAGTAAAACATCGTGAGGAAACCTTCATGCACGCCTGCGAAGAGATTCAAAGGTTGTGCGTGAAGTCGTCCAACCCGAACTGGGGCTGCGTGGACGACTACGGTCTATACACCCCTCGTACGGATAGGCTCGTGCCCCTCGGTGGGGTTCTTTAATGAGCTGATCATGATGACAATCATACATCATTTCAGCCTAATATGTCCACTGCTGAACGAAAGCCTCCCCTAATGATTTCTACGTGGGGACTGGTCCCCTAGCAGTTGACATCATACATTGGAGTGAAATAGGAAACTAGCGTGTAACAACCCTTTACTTCGTGTTTTGATTAAGAACTTAGTTTACCTAAGGGAAACACCAATGTAGCACTCGTAAATGAACTAGCTATGTAAGCTTAATATCCGTTTTTAATTTGTCAATTTTATCTTAAAAAAAATTGAAGTGTAACATGCTTAATTCTGCTTTGTCAATCTGCATTATATTAAAGACTTAATAATTTAAAAACAAAACGCTTTCGCCTGCTACTTGCACACGTTTCCAGCCGAGCGCGGGCCAAACGAAGGTTATTCAAAAAGCTCTTTGAATGTAAAGCAAATCGCTTTATCTCATTCGGGACATCAATTCCGTTAATGTGAGCGGCTTCCGGTGTAATTGACGAGGCACTGTCGCGCCAGGTCATTTATTTTGCGTCATTTAATGCAATGTATAGAGGTACTAGGTGGTAGACTCGGTACTGAGTCGTTTGGGTAGGTACCACCGCAGTGCCAGATATCATACCGTGAAATGGGAGTGTTTTGCGCTTTTGTGTTTCGGGATGAGGGCACTGTAGCTAGTAAAAATACCGGGTATAAGAGATCTAACACACGTTGCCTCGGGTGACGGGCGCAGGACGGTATTGACTAGAGTCGATTTTCTGAGTTGTCTGGAGGCACAGGGTATGCACTGCTTCTTCGCATATATGGAGAGCAATCCACTGCCTATGACCTTGTATCTCAGAGTACTCAGAGGCATTGATGCAGAGAATGTATATCAGAGTACTCAGAGGTTCAAAGGTTCTCTAAAGGACCATTCACCTGGTTACACCTTACACTCCCTTTTTTCTACTTCAGATAATCAAAGATTACGTTGCTGACATTTTAATACAAGAGAAAAAAGGAAGTATACGAAGTGGTCTTTTGCGTCTTCTGTAACATCACTCACTTAGAGTTAAATATCCAGTTTGTTTAAGTTACCAAGTGTACAGGTTGGTCAAGACGCTCACCTGATGGTAGGTGACGCCTGACCATCA